>JAUMJL010000223.1:600000-841665 GCA_033558185.1 Dromococcyx pavoninus | reverse complement strand
GGGGAGCGGTGACGTTAGCGGCGGTTGTGGTCGCTGTGGTGCGCAGCTGGGATCGGGTCCGGGGTCGGGTGGCAGCGGTGTGGGTGCTGCTCGGCCCGCGTCTCGGCCCGGTGCCGGTCCCCTGCTGCCCAGTGCCTCTCCACTGTCTTCCCACCTTCCTTCTTCCCTCTGCCCAGTGTTCCCCCCGCTGCCCAGTGTCTCCTGGGTGCCCACCACACTGCCCAGTGTCTCCTAGATGCCTCCCTGCTGCGCAGTCCTTAGTGCCTCCCCAGTGTGTCCCAGGTGGCCCCGCCGCCCGCTGTCCCCCTGGCTGCCCACTGCCCCCCCCCCGACGCTCCGTGCTTCCCAGGTGCCTTCTGGCTGACCAGTCCTCAGCGCATCCCAGGTGTTCCCGCCCACTGCCTGTTTTCTGCACCACCCCACTCCCCCAGCTGCCTGTTTCTTCCCCGGTACCCAGTGTCCCCAAGGTGCCTCCCCAGAGCCTTCCAGGTGCCTCCCTGATGCCCAGTCCTCCGAGCCTCTCCAGTGCCCAGTGCCCTCCCCAGCTGCATGGTGTTCGCCCCACCGCTATCCTTCTGTTGTCCAGCGTGCCCCTGGTGCCCCCCCACTGCCCAGTGGCTCCCTGGTGCCCAGTGACTCCTCAGTGCCTGCTCTGTGCCCCCCTGGGTGCTCCCCCCGCCCCACTGCTGCCCTGTGCTTCCTGGTGCCGCCCCCCCCCCGCCACTGCCCCGTGCTTCCCCAGTGCCTCTGAGCTTGCACTGTGTAGAGCCCCATTGCTGCGCAGTCCCACACAAGTTTTTTGAAAGTCCTGTGTGAAGAAGCTGTGGCAGCAGCTGCCCTACAGTTTAGAAAGGAAAGAGAGAGCCTGAATGGAAATAACCAAAGCTTCAACAACGGTGTGGTTTTTCATGGCGTGTCCTGTCCTCTGCCGTGCCTGGTTCAACTGTAGGTTCAGGTGGCTGTGCTTCCTTTCAGAAGGTGGGGTTTTAACTGGAGGGAAGAGCGTTAACCTTCCAAACCTGATGTCATACCATACGATAAATCCAGTTTAGAATGTGGTCTGACACAAAAGAAACCCAACACTCTACCTGTGACTTTGTATTTAACAAATCAACTATGATCACGTTCAAAAGTTCCCTTCTGAGCTGACACATTGCTCCATACGATGCTGCCAAGATTCAGAGCAATGCCACAGAGCATTTTCTGAAAGGCTGTTGAGGATTGACCGTCAGTTTTGGTTTCACGTCTTCTGTCAAGGTTCCTTTGAGCACCAACTGGGTCTTTGGGAAGAAGCAGAAATGGCAGGATGCCAGGTCAGGCAAACAGGGTGGGTGGTCAAGTACAGGGATGTTGTTGTCAGCTAACAACTGCTTCACAGACAAATTGCTGGTGGCTGGCTCGTTGTCTTAATGTGAGCTCGTTGTTCACTTTTGCATACCAACATTTTCCAACTGAGGGTAAGAAAACACCTCTATTTGAACATACGTCCACTCATAGTGAGTGAAGCGATCGAGTTGAGCTCTGTCGATCGAGTCAAACATATCCTGTAACCATCTCTCTTGGGTCCCAAGCTATAGGGTTAGTCTCATTTTATTTGTACCAGATCTTTGTCTTCAAAAGCAAGCTCTCCAGTTTTTCCCATCAAGTTCTTTTGTAATACACAGGTAAACTGATGAAGGAGAGGTTTTTGGGTGGAGACTTTGTTTTCTAAGTAACAGGAATTTCTGTTTTAAAACCAAGGCAAACTGAACCCTCACAATGTTAACAATTTCAGTGAGTGCAGAAATTTGAGTCCTGAAGACATGAGGCCTGCTAGATGCCTGACAGTTCTTTGAGTCACCTCATTGCTTTGGATGTTCTCCATCATAAAAAGCTGGAACTCGGGGCAGCGTAGCATATGCCTCAAACTTACCCCAGTGCCCAGCCAGCATCGACCCTTTGGAGCGCCGTATCGCTTCCTCAGCTGTCTCCTGAGCAGATCCAGGGAACTGGGTTTGCTTTTAAAAAGCTCCTTAGGCCTTTGAGAAACTCCTCATGCATTTTGAGAGAGGTCAGTGTTGTAGGGGATTCCTTGCAAGAGGCTGGGGTCTCTTTGCTCTGCAGCTATGGAAGATAACAAGGAAAGGCAACTGTTCCAAATCCTGTGAAAGGGCACACTGATTGTGAGTTTTAGTTAAAGCTGTGAGTTTTGGGGAGGGTGGTGAACAGCTGCTGACCTTGGAGGGGCGAAAAACCTGATGCTTTGTTATTTATCTTAAAATTTCCTAGTTTTACCTGATTGTGCATTACAAACTCAAAAGGAGTATACTCTGAGTTTCTTAATGAGTGATGTAAGGTGTGAGAAGGTATTGCTTTTCTGAAACCTCGTACATGTGTTCAGGAGGAGTTACAGCTCTGCTGGAGGTACAGACCTCACTCTTTATTGCTGAGCCCCTTAGAGCTCCCCTGATGCCTCTTACAGATGATCCACAAGGAAACCTCAGGGTTTACCTTTCCTTGGCACCAGTTAGCAGGCTGTCTTTGTTTTTGTGCTAGGAGGAGGAGCAGGATGGACGTTCTGCGGCCCACTCTCGTAAGGATCGGTGGACGAGTATACAGGAAAAATCTCATCCAGGAGCAGGCCTACCAGGAGGAGGAGGAGGAGGAGTTCTGCACAGGTAAAGAGCTCGGCATGAGAGCTGACCACGGTGCTGTCAAGACATGCTGCAAGTGGAAGCATCAACACCAGGAACCTAGGGAGCTCTTGGTGTTCTCTCTGCAGTCTCTGTGTGTTCAAGGACCTGCCCATGTGATTGAGGGAGATGTTCAAAGGGGAGAAAAGTGTTTTGCGTTGATCCCCGATGATGTTGCTGACCAAGGAGTGGATGCAATCTTGCTTACCCGATGTGTGTTTGGGTGACTGTGCTGCTGTCAGTTATGTTTACTGGCTGGGAAAGATCTCCAGTAAAGAGGGGAAAAAAGTGAGCTCCATAGATCAGTTTCCCCAGGTTCCTGAAGTGCCTTTCTTTTCAGTAGAGGGGTTATTTGCAGATATGGCAGGAGTGGGAGCTGCTTTGTAAAGATCCTCTGTCCTTGCAATGTTTGCCCCTTGAAGAACTGGCCTCTTAAATTGTGGCTTTTGGAAGGTGTTACCTGTTTGGTGGGCAAACTTTTCCCTGTTCTGATATGTTTTACTTTATATTTCTGCCTATATGTTTGTTACAGTTCTGCGCAAGTTGTGGGCACAGAGAACTTCAGCTGTTATTTCCCTGATTGAAAGTGTCGTGGATGTTGTGTCCTGTTCTCCCTCCACCTTGCCTTTCAGTGGATTGAACAAAGCTTTACTAAGCTGCTTGCCTCCCAAATTTGTTCCTTTGTGTGTTGGGATAGGAGATAGAAACAGTGACTTCTTTCTGGCAGTCCTGTTTGGTCCCGACAGGCATGACTGAATGCTCCACAGATGAAAGGTGTATCTGCACCTCCATGCTGAGGGTGTGAGAATGTTTTCCAAAATGCTGTACCTAAACCCTCTAACCAAAACCATCTTCACCTTTTGTCGTTGTTCTTCTGTGATTTTAAGTTCCTGCTCTGGTCTCTGAATGGACCAGTGACTTCCACCCTACCAAGAGAAGAGACCATTCCCACTCTGTAGCTGCACAACTTCCAGCTGAGAGAAAACCTGGGCTGTAACTACGGTTTTCCTACGACTCCCATTTCGGGGGGTTTAGAACCAGTCATTATGTTTTCCAGAGCTGGTAGTAAGTTGAAATAAAAAGCAGTTAACTGCAACAGAGTTGAGCCCATTTCTTCCTTTATTTAACCTTGGAAGAAGGCAGCTGTGAGACTCTTGTCCTACATAAAACGCTGCCAGACTCTGCAGAGGTTGAACAAGGTCTGTCTTTTTTTCTGCTAGGCCCTGGTGACTGTGCAGATGAGCCCTGTGATGCCTTTGTGGTGGAAGAGACAGAGAAAGGCTTCCAGTGCAGAGTGGAGGTTCCCAGCCCGTTGTACAAGTGAGCCTCTGTGTTTCTGGTTTATTTGAGTTGCCACCAGCTGAGGAAGTGGTTGAGTGCAGAATGTTTTTTTTGAGGTCAGGGTAAGCACCGGATCTCTGAAATTTTGTGGGTGTGGATTCCAGCATTTGGAGGGGAAAACTGGCAATGCCTTTTTAGTGCAGTTGTGCCATGCTTGACTCTGAGTTGTCCCTGTGACAGAGACAGCAGGTGGTGCTTTCTTGCTGGCAGGAGAGTCTTTGAGCATCTCTTCCCTTGAACATAAAAGCATCAGGGAGGGTGGGAGAAGGGGAGGAAGAACTGGGGTAGAGGTTTGTGAAAGCTTTGAGAGAAAGCACACACAGCTGGAATTGGCTGTTGGCACCAGTCTCATGCGTACCAGGAAGCCTGTAGTGTTCAAGGCTTTATCTAGTTATTTCTGATGGTTTTATCGGGTGAAGAGTTTTGCTGAGGTATAGGGAAGGAGAAGCATTCTGTTGTATATTTGGGTGTTGGCAAATGACAACCCTGGGCAAAGCACAAAGCAGAAAAAGAGCCCTTAGTTTCTTGGGGAATGGGAAAAAGGGATGACCCAACAGAGCAGTAAGCTGTGGCAAGATGGACTGGGCAGAGCTTAAACCAGTTGTGAGCCACAGCTCAACATCGTCCCATAGTCCTTGGCTGGTCATGCATGGACTCCTTGGATTAGCTCTGAGCCTGGACTGGGTCCTGCCCATGGAGCGGAGTGCGTGCAATCCTCTAGCACAGAGATACCAAGTTTGGGGGAACTCAGCTGCCTGGAGCTAGCTCAGAGCCTGGTTCGTTTGTGGCACAGTTAACCTGCAGGCTGGACTCAGCTGGTGGAGATTGACCCAGTTACACTGTGCGAGTGACTCTGGCACTTTTACATCTCCAGGTACATCATTGGGAAGAAAGGGGAAACCAAGAAGAGACTCGAAACTGAGACTCGAACCTTTATCAGTATTCCCAAGCCTGGAGTGGAAGGAGAAATTGGTGAGCTTATGCTTGTGCAGAAAATGGATGTTCCTTCATCAGCTCTGGCACAGATATGGTTTGTGTGGGGAGGTGGCGCAGGAGGTTCCTGCTTTTGTCATGGCACTGACTTGCTTTATGGCCTTTGAAAAGTCACTTCGCTTTTCTCTTGAGCTTGTTTTTCCTGTCTGTACATCCTTATGAAGCAGTGTAAAGGATTTTAGGGGAAAAACAAAGATCTATTTTAGGTCTGTGAGTAGTCTCACTGAAATCACCTCTGGGCCTTAAATGACTGGCAGGCTTTGGGGCTTTGGTCCTGAATGAGGTGGGTGGGGTTTTTATTTTTTTTTTTTAAATTAATGCCATTTCCATTAACAAGGAGCTGTAACATCCAGAAAAAAATGCCATTGTATGTTTATGCGTGAAATAAACTTCAGTGTCTTTTTTATTATGAGAAGTGTTTTGATGACAGTGCTTCCTTCGTGCTGTTTTTTGCTTGATACTGATAGTGAGAGCAAGTTTTTTGTACCGTCTGTTCCTTCTCATCATTTCCAGTGACTTAAAAATAAGGGAGATGTTGCTTGTAAGGGCTGGTCCATGTGGGTTTTGCCTCAGCGCCTCTCTGTAGGGCCCCACACGCACGCTCTGGTGGTAACCGGCACGGTGTGCAGTTACAGTTGTGACGTGAGTTGTGAGGAGGGGGATCTAACTGTGGTGCTGCCCAGAAATGTGGCAGTACTTCGCAAGAAGTGAGTCTTGTCTTCTTCCTGAGAACCATGAAGGACTATTAGGGAGGTTGAGAGGTGTTTAAAATGTTTAACAATAGGAAGCCAAGAAAATTTTGCTCTTCTCAGTTCTTTCTTTTCAAGCTAAAGTGTCCTCTGTTTGGTGCCTTGAAGTGTGTGCACAAACGATATAGGCCATCTGGATCTTTGATAAAATTTCTTTTCTTTTTCACTTTGACTGCCTTTATTAGAACTTGGAATAATGCTCTAGAATTCTGAAGAGCTGCTGAAGAATTAGTTATTGTTTTTAGACACTCAGAGCTGACTTTCTTGAGAGTAGAGGGATACTTCTGATGGCATCATCTTGTCTTTACAGAGAAAAACACAGCCGTGTCAGGCATTCTAAGTCAAGCAGGGAGTCTAGTGAGATTTCTCTGTGCATGGTTGGGGATTTTAGTTTCTATCGCTTCTTCAGTGAGCCCGGGGCTAACAGTAGAGAGGTGCTGTTGTGCAGGCTTTTCTAATTCCCTCCTGGCATCTCCTGGGTGAAACATTCTTACCTTCACAATAGCCTCCAATACTGAAATTTTAGAGTGCATGGATAAACATAATGTAAAATAATGAACCTCTAAATATAAGTTAAAATTGTGATCCCTTCAATTACTCTTTATTTTCCATGGGCATGGGTCTGTTGTGTCACTGCAGCTCTGCAGAAATGAGGCAGGTATTGCTTTGTTTCCTTGTAGTGATTACAGGGCAGCATCGCAGTGGTGTCATCTCTGCCCGAACGCGGATCGACGTTCTCCTGGACAACTTCCGTAAGAAACAGCCCTTCACACACTTCCTGTCCTTTGCGCTCAACCAGCCTGCCATCCAAGAAAAGTTCCTGCAGTTCAAGGAGGAAGTGCTGGAGAAATGCTCCAAGGTGAGGATTAACGTGACAATTAAACTCAAGTGGAAGCCCTTCAGCAGAGTGCCATTTCATTTATTGAGATAGTTTTTTGGTGTTTACCCTCAAGGCCTTATTCTATTCTGTTCCCTGGGAGTTTATTTTTAGCAGGCCTTTTACTTAAGTTGGCAGATCTCCTGTGAATTTGTTGAGTGCTGTTGTGAAATCTCCTGGAATGTGGAATGGCTTACTTAGTAAATTGTTAGTAAAATATTTTGTTCTCTTTAGAAGTTTTCCTAGGTGGGAGGATATCTAAGATTCAAAAGATAGTTGGGGTATTTTTTGGTGGTTTTCGTGTTTTTAATAGGAAAGGCACTAAATAATGTAGTGGACCTTTCTACATTTTATGTGATTTCTATATAACCATGAACGAGGTAGGAATTCACAAGTTTGCTGCTGTTTCTGTTTCACTTTTCTTTCGGTTACTGACAGTGAAGGAGGATGGGTGTCGTAACTGGAGCTGAGCGAGAAATGACTTGGTAGCACGTCCTGCAAATCTAATCACTTCCTTTCTTCCCCATGAGGCTTTGTGCTGACAATCCCTCCTACTTGCCTTCAGATCTTACACTGAGAGCAGCAGGAAATAGTTAGGCACTGAGAAATGAGGAACATAATGAAGTGAAAGCTGTGTATATCCTGGTTTATTTGCTTCTAGTTTGGCAGAAATGGTATGTCAGCATGCAGGGCCTGACTGAGGGGAGGGAATGGTATTACTAAATTGCCATGTCTTCTGAGAGCTGAGAGAACATCTATGGGCAGGAGAGGTACTCTTTGTGGCCGCTGCAGGTTAGACTGCATATACGCAGCAGGGTTTGTGGGCTGATATTATTACCTTCACATCCATCACTTCTGTTTGTGCCTTTCAGAGAGGAAAATATAATCTTGCAGATAGCACAGCTGAAGAAGTTTGGTTTCCTATGTCTTCCTGCTGTGGGTGTGAATTATCTGGTATCTAAGGAGGCAGGAGTTCTTGTGCAAGTTTTCATGGTCACTTGCATGTCAATTGTCTCATTGCTAAGAGTAGAACTGAGCTGGCTTTGCAGTCTTGTCTTTCTTGGCACTTCTGATTTAATCCCTCTTCTCCACTCAGCTGCCTATTTCAAAGACATCTTAGGAGTTTACAATCACTCAAGTTTCCACTTGATGTTAAATACAACAGAAACTGACCAACAGATCCCATGCAAAGCCATGAGCACCCTAAGGGTAGGAGAATATCGCTGGCTCAGTTGTCCATCCCCATTGGCCAGCGGCAGCTACCTTTATTAAAGCTTTTCTTTTTGAAGGAAAGCCCAAGGGCAGGGGAATGGAAACAGCCTGAGAAAGTATTGGCTGGACAGAGGAAGCCAGACCTCAGGCTGGCGTCAGTGGTGGCCTGACTCCTCCCTGACTCCCTCTGATTCCTAGTTCCAGTCCTTGTGTGGGGACACACCAAAGTTACGGGGAGGAAAGTGGTTCTTAGAGGGGCCGGTAACTTCAGCAGAAGGCTCTAGTAGTGGCTGTTTAAGCCATTGGCGCTGGACTGAGACCGTTGCTTTCAGTCTGGTGTTTCTCTTGCCCTTTATCTCTTTCTTCCTGGGCTTGTGGCTGTTACAGTCCTTTCATTTGATCTACCTCAACCTGTCAGTCCTTTTAGGCGTGACTGGCCCTGCTCTGCTTGCAGCTTTGGCATCCTGAACTGCACTGATCTGATCTTCGTACTCCCTCTAACTGTCTGCTAGCAGGTCCTGTGGATCCCTCTTGTCCCTACCCATGGACAGCAAGCCCAGACCTGCCTGCTGCGCGAGGCAGTAGCCTCAGTGTCATCCCGTATATCTTGCTGGGTTCTGGCTCCCAGGCTGCCTTGCTGTCAGAGAAATCCTTTCAGTGTCACATCTCTAAGATGTGGCCTCTTTTATTCGTCTTTGCAGGTAATGCTGTTGTCCATGCTCTCATCCTGTGGTTTTATTCCCGCAGCACACTGACCTTACATGGGACTGGCTCTTCTCCTTTCAGAACACTTGTTTTTCCTGCCTGCTGGTTTGTTTGCATCTCTACAGCCCTCCATTAGCCCAACCTCGGCTGGTGATCTTTCTTGGTCTCCAGACCCCTCCTGATCTGTCTCTGTCACGTAGTTTGTCTCTTACTCACTCTGAAGTATCAGTTTGCATCCCTGGGAAGGCAGGGAGGGCTGCCATCCACTTAGAAATGTATTGATAAGTTTATCTTGGTGCTTTCTCTAGTGTTGTCAGTCATATTCTGAAGGAGCTGCCTGGGAACATCTGCAGACCTTTGTGTGCTCCTTGTCCTAGGAAGCTGCAGAACCCCAAGCTTGGTCAAAGGAGTACTGAGACCATTGCTGACCAGGCTAGTCGCGTTATTTTTAACTCCTCTGGCCTGACCTTCTGTTTCTCCTGTGGTGTTTTTGTTCTGTGTGTGGAAGGCACCAAGTCCTGTAAGGCTCGGCTTTGTGGTTAGGGATCCTGCAGTGTGGGTGTGCACATGGGAATACGTTTCATCCTAATGACTATGTTCAGTAAGCTCAAACTTGAACTGTGTTCAGACCCAGCAACCAGACATGAATCCTTCTGATACCAGTAACAGCAATATCTCCGAGAGCGTGCGGCACTCAGGATGTAGCATCCCTGTCATGGCTGCCAAGTCATCAAGGTGATCTCCCAAAAAGGGTGGCAGCTGAAGCTGCCCAACAGCAGGACACATCTGAATCGGTGCAGGCAGAATGGCTGGGGCTGTACCTGCTCTCCATGCTGCGTGGGCACAAGGTGCCCTGGCCTGGGAGCTGCAGCATGCAGCTGCACTCCTCAGTGCCCTGTGCCTCTCAAGAGGGCCTGAAATGTTCCTGGTACTGCTTGCATCAGCTCTCAAGTTTCCATTTTCAGTTTCAGATGTGGAATTCGGTCAGCAGCAGGTGTTTGAGGGTTTGCATATGTTTGCCTAGGAATATAAGGTGCTTTATTTTTCTGCCCTTCCTTCTCCTGCCATTACAAAAGGGTTTCTAGATATATTGCTGCCTGTTAGTTCAAGGAGTGTATTGCAGCCCCGCACATCTCTCAATCAATCCGCCAGCCGGTAATGCCACTCTAATACCACTTTATCTCACAGCAGGGTCCGCTAGAAAGCACATCAGTAATGAAAAACAGTAATTCAAAACAGTGCTTCACAGAGCAATAAAAGAGCTTATAGATTTGTCGAAAGCAACAGGATTTATGAGGATACTTGGAGAAATTTGAATAGGTTTCGTGGCACGACCAGTGCACTTTTCTTCCTGTTGTAGTTTGCTGGTGCAAAACATTGCAGGATTAGGTAAACTCCAGTCTTTGAACTAAGCTTGATAATGACAGTAAGGAAGGGAATGGACCAGGTGTGCGTGTGTGAGGATTTCTTCTGGCCGTTGAGCATTTGTGAGGGACTCTGCTTCTCTCTGAAGCAGTTACCATGACAACCATTCATTTATGTTTTATAGCACGGGATTATGTTGGTGGATGTGTGCTTTCTAACTTCTTGTGTATATGTGTTTAAGACCTTTTACAAGGTCAACCTTATGTTGAAATACGGAGCACTTCAGGTGTCATTCAGGCTGTTATATGGTCAGGGCTGCCAGGTGGTGAAGCAGGGCTGAGGGGAGGCTCTTTAGAGGCTGATTTAATATAAATACAGGGAGGTGGCTCACCTGGACAGGCTCATTATGGATGTGGTGCTGTGGGAAGTCCAGATGACTGGATGACCTTGGAATTCTCCTTGCACAGTCATGTAGGTGTCAGAGCGAGGAGAACTGAAACGTCTGTCTGAGTGTGCAGGTGGAAAAGGGAAGAGACTTTGCAGTAATATTGCTGTGAAAAATCACAGTTGGGTCTTTCAGAGCTGTGCAAATGCAGCACTTGCAGTCTTAACAGGCTGCAGATGTAGCACGGAAGAGAAATACGATTGCTGTAATATATATGGCAACCTGTAAATATCAAGCACCGCTAATGAGATATTATATCTCAGAGTGGAAGAGACAGAAAATAGGAGGGGTTTTTCAGCCTGCAGCTCTCCAGTTCTGAGGAAATACTGTTTTTCTGGCTTGCTTCTTTGTTTGTGGATCAGGGTGGGAGAGGACACATGGTTGGCATGCAGTATCCTGCTATTAAGAAAGAAGACAGAAACATAAAACTGTCTGCAAATATTGGAAGCTTGCAAGACAGTAGCAAGGATGCATCCAGGGAGGAAGAGCTAAGGAGTCTGATCCTTTGCCTTGTCATGTAGAAGGCCTGAAATATGTTGTGGTCTACAGTTTCCCTACTACAGGGCTTTAGCTTTGTAGGAACAGCATGCTTGGGCTTTGCAAAGAGAGGTGGACACTCCAGATAAAACCCTATCTGTGTTTCTTCTGAAGGAGGGGAGTTAAGGTAGAAGTCTGAGTAGCAGGAGGGAGGAAAAAAAGAATTTTTAAGGCTGAGTGGAAATGAGTTGTTGTTGGTTTGACCGTGACAGGGCAGTGTCAGGGAGAGGCATAAGCTAAAACTGGCAGTCATCACATCCAGATGGTGTGTGAAGAGACATTCATCCTGTCTCTCAGTACTTCCTTAGAGAACCCAAGTTTGAACAGTGAACTTCTAGAGACAATGGAGTCTGTTTTATGTACTTGTATCTGCCAGCGAGTTCCTGCAAATACACTGCTTTCAGATTCCCATGTGGAATCTGAGGATTCCCAGCTGTGACACCTCACTGCCCCTAATCTGGTGCTCTGCTTTCATTAGGGCTGGAAGGCACCGCTTGCCCCAAGCCACTGCTGTGAGGAGTGCCCACCTTCTACTATACAGGGTAGGAGGAAACAGGTGAAAGAGGAGCTTGTTGCCAAGAGGCACTTGGAGAGTATGTCTTAGATCCTGGTGGATCCAACTCTGATGCTGAATCTCACTCCTCACTCCTGCTTTTGTGGTTGTAACTTACCTTGAGAGTGTTCGTTAGGTATTTGGAAGAGGTCCATAAAGCCCAAAATCACAATGTTGACAGGGTCACATCTCAAGAGCTCATTCTGTCTGAAGAAGGATGTGATTTTTCATTAGTGGTGGTTATGAACACATATTTCTATGCTCTGCGCTGCAGTTGTCTAGCCCTGCTTGTCATGTTCAGAGGACTAATACCACTGGACAGGGTGGTTTCCTGTAAGGTGACACACTGGTTGCTGGTAGCATATCTGACCTGGGAGTAGGATAAGTGGTTTCAAGCTTTTTTGAGAGCAGCATCCATCCATGCAGGACTGCTAAGATACCTGCAAAACCATTGCCTGTTCCAGGGAGAGCTACATCTGATGTAGTATCTATTTTCTGCATGGGAGAAGTGGGATCTGCTGGCCTGTGAAAGAGTAGGGGTGTCATCAGGGTTTGTAGGAGCTTCTGAAATACTAGGGAGTTAAACCAGAAACATTATCTAGGTCTCGGCCTGCTCACTGTGCGCTACTCTTCCCTGCTAATCTCCCCAGCAGCGGTGGCATGGCTTGTGAAGGTGACGTGCCATCACTTTGTCACCTCTCAGCCCACACTCGGGTGTTGGAGAGCCCTGGGGAAAACACTGCTTTTGGGGCAGGTTGGTGTTTACAGTGCAAATCATGCTGGGGTGGAGAGGGAGGGTAGGACTTGGGCATTCTGACCTGCAAACTACTTCCTTGTAACTGTACACCATTTGTGCGCACTGTGGGAGTGACAAGATAGAATCACAGAACGGTTTGTGTTGGAAGGGACCTTAAAGCCTATCCATGGGCCATGGGCAGGGACATCTCTCACCAGACCAGGCTGCTCAAGGCTCCATCCTTGAATGCTTTCAGGGAGGGGGCATCCATGAGTTCCCTGGGCAACATGTGCCAGTGTCTCACCACGGTCATCGTGAAGAATTTCTTCCTAATGTCTAATCTAAATCTTCCCCATTCCAATTTAAAGCGATTACCCTTTGTCCTGTCACTACTTGCCCTTGTAAAAAGTCCCTCCCCAGCTTTCCTGTAGCTCCTTTCAGTACTGGAAGGCCGCTATGAGGTCTCCCCAGAGTCTTTTCTTCTCCAGGCTGAACAAACCCAACTCTCTCAGCCTGTCCTCATAGCAGAGGTGCTCCAGCCCTTTGATCATCTTTGTGGCCCACCTCCGGACCTGCTGCAGCAGTTCTGTATCCTTCTTATGTTGGGGACATCAGCTGGTAGTCCACGGCAAGGACAATGGAACTTTCTCCCAGTTTAGGTTAACCAGGCTACTGTTTTGTAATCAGGCAAATATCCTCTGACTACAGATACCATTAGACAAAAAAGGCTGACAGAGAGAAATCATGTCCCATCATGCATGTTAACAGCAGTATGAATTAAAGGATACCGAAAGGCTTTTACCGCAGAGAGGGGAAGGTGGGGAGAAGTGAGATGTAGCCATCCCTCTTTTCTCAGCTCCTGATGTGCCTGATGTATTCAGTCTGTGCTTGTTTCAGGCTGCTGCGCGATGCTGAGGTTTGCAACATGCTGTGCTGCTGCAGCATGGTACAATTTGGGGTTTCAGTCAGCAATAAAGTAATTAGCAGCAGTGACAGGTCTGTACGTGCTCTGTCTCCTCTGGGGCCTGCCATGCTTTGCCAGCCTACAGCTGCAGGATCCAGCCCCCAGCCTCCGTGGTGCAGGCTGGCTCATCTCTAGCCCATAAGCAATGCTGTAGAGTATGGATATTGTCACTGGACATGAAAAATGCTGAGTGAGATTTGGGGCATTAAACTGATGGGCTGAGGTACAGCAGTGTTTAAATGTCTGAAAGGCTTTATTTTAAACACTGAAGCACAGCTAGAAACTTCAAAGATGTCATTTTCAGTCGGTGGACATTTTGCAGACAGAGAAAGGCTTCAGTGGCCTAGCAAATGGTGTTGGCTTCTTCTGGAGTTATACGTGGAGATTATTTAATGGTTTGGTGGGAAATGGCCAATAAGTGGAAGTAACTGTTTTAACATGGGTGTGTTAACCATCTTTGAGGTATTTTTATAAATATCCTAGAACAAAAGAGCATGGTTTTTAAAGCTGAATGCAACCACTGCTCCGCCTGGGAACAGTTCTTCCTCAGCAACAACACGTAGCTCTTCTTATAAAGGGAATTTAAACTTAATTCATCTCAGCAAACTCTAGGTCACATGGGAACAAGAAAAATGTAATTATCAGCACTGGTATTAGCTGTGCTTGTGTTGTGAGCTGCAACCTGCATTTAGACAGGATTTAGAGGCCATTTAGAGCTTGTCACTACAGCTGGTTCCAGCTCTATTACACAAAAAATGAACTTAACTCAAGTTTTAAGTCTATACTGAATTGCATTGAGTTCATTGCTGATGGCAGCTGCCACTTTGACAGCTGTGGAAGTCTCCTCTCAAAGTCCTGTATGAGTATGTGCTGTTGTTCCTAAATTACCAGCTGTCATAACGAGCGTTCACGTGCCATTCAGCACCTCCAATGAAAAGGCAGGCAGGGAGTGTGCATGTGGTGGGGGGCTGTGCCTTGCCAGCTGGGCTGAGCTCACGTGCTCACAAAACCTGTGAAATTTTGTCCCTTATTTCAACTTTGAGTCACTACCAACCTGACCAGTGATACAGAGATAAAATGTTTGATGGCAGTGGTTTTGTACCTGTTCTCTGCAGTATTTATTCCTCTGATGGAGGTGTGTATGAGATAAGACACCTATATAAAATTTGTTGACTCATTTATAGGATGACGGGGTCAGCAGCAGCCTCTTCCAGAACCCTGCAAAGCTTCACCTGACTCTTGGGACGCTGGTACTTCTGAACGAGCAAGAGATTCAGAAAGCGTGTGACCTCCTACAGCAATGCAAAGAGGACTTTGTGGAGTAAGTGATAAAAAAGGGACGTCATCAGCAAGGGCATGAGTGACAGCAAGGAGAAAAGAAGCTCAGTAGTCTATCTCAACTCTAGACATTTAAAAAAAAGGCTGAAACATTTCAAGTCGGAGCAGAAGAAATCACTAAGCAGTCACAAAGAGTCTAAAAGGGTTGTGCAGCTCAGCTCAAATGCTCAGCACTCCTTGAAAACCGGCTCTACTCATTTCTTTTTCTCACACACATCCTTGTTATTTTTGTGTGAGCAATTTTTGCTTTTGCTCACTGCTGGCTGCAGAGGGAGGGACAAGCTTCGTTATCTTCGCGTGTTGCCTGCAGTGGGCTCTGGCACACTGCTTCCCTTTTGCCTCAGAGCAGATGCTGAGGTGTCCTTGACATGCATTTCTTGATGCGGGGAGCTGTGTGCAGGGAAGCCAGCATGAGCTTTGTGAGCAATCAGTCTGAAGTGTTCCATGCTGCTCCAGGACTGGAGCTTTCTCACTGTCTGTTACCACTGAACTGCAGATGTTAGGGCTTTAGCTGTAAATGTGGTTGAATGACACTGTAATTAGCTTATCTCTGCTTGGCTTAAAAAATGGAGATGGCCTGAGGGATTGGTTTATTTATTTATTTCTGCAAAGCCTTTGCAGATAGAGCAAGGATCCTTGATTTTTTATTTATTTACTTGTGTGTTACCTCAGCGCATGAAGAATTAGCCATGCTGTGCCAGCTAATATCTGTGGGAATTAATGCAAGGCCAAAATTCATACCTCTGCCTTTAAAATGACAGCTCCGCTTGTTCAGCTGTTGGACGGAAATGCAAGTGTGTTTCCAGGGGAAGGCTCTTCCCACAGTATTTGGAAAGTGCCAGCTTCCAAATACCGTGGGCAAGTGAATTGAACTGAGGCAGAGAAAATCTTTGCTCTTCATTTCCTTTAGCAGAGTGGGAATCAACACTTGGATATAACCTATAGGTTATTTTCCCTGCCATATCCAAATAAATATTGTCTGAAAAATAATTTAGGCTCACTTCCACCCATATAAACCTTCGTTAGCATTCATTAACTGTGCCATATGAAGGTAGATATGCCCTTTTGACCCTTTTTAGAGTATGTGGCCCTAGGCACTCTTGTTGTGATGCTTGTGCTGCTTTCCTCCCAGTAGACATACTGGAAGGGAAAATCACACTCCTTATTCTACCTGGGAAGCTGTGCTGCGAATCTCGAAGGCAAGCTGAACAGAAGTGAGCAAGGTTAGAGCAAAGTCACGCTCACATTGTTAGCTCGTGTTTATTACTTCTGCCTGCCCAGGCACACCCTGTGCCTTCCACGAGACCTCAGCGTTAAATGAGACAGCGGCACTTACTCAGAGGGAGCTTTCACTCCGGCTCCTTGCCTCCCCGTGATGTTCTGGTGGTGAAGGCAAGGAGGTGGCGTGTTTGGAAGCAGATACACTTCACAGTGAGTTTGCAGGTGTGGGAGTGCTTATTATATCCTGCACACATTTTCGATTTTGCCTTCCTTCGAGAGTGACTGGAGCTGATTTTAAAGCAGCTCTATTTACTTTCAGCATTTGTAAGGGGATGTTGAAATGTACTTAAGGCTGCATTCTGTATGGAGTACTTTTGCTAGCGAAAAGACTGTGTCACAATCACTGTCTTCACAGGGAAGGCAGGAGTTTCTCTGGAATGAGAACTTGTACCTGTTTACTGCTGATGGTTTCTCTGAAATGTAAATGGAGATCTCTGTGCTGAGATGGTCTGTGAATGCAGACCAGTTGACTTAATGTGTGTCTAAAACACTGAACGTATGAATTTAAACAATTACAGTATTTATCAAGATGGTGAGACAATAGCCGCTGTAGCTTTTTGAGCTTTAGAAATTAGGGAGCCTTTTTTTGTGTTTGTTTTTTTTAGTGCAAACAACCTGAAAGACATGGGAAAGAGAAGAACTCAGTGGATTTCACTGCCCCATGTGGCCTATATAACATTTAAGTCCTGCCTAACCTCAAATTTGTGTTTAATTATAGCAAAATTGTGTTTTACATCATTCCCTTACTGAAACCAAATACTTAGTGTGTACATGCAGAGTACTTGCGCTATATTTCAAAAGCAGGTGTGATGTTTTGCCTTTTAACATAAGGTATTTCTTGCATTTTAGCCAAATTACTGGAGGGAACCCTCTGACTGTGGAGGTAGCAGGAGTGGAGTACATGAATGATGACCCTGCCATGACAGACGTCCTTTATGCCAAAGTCCACATGAAGGATGGCTCAGACAAGTGAGTTTTCATGTTCCTTTCTTTCTGCCCTCCGGAGCTGATGGGTACTGCTCACAGTCCTTGGACCAGCAGCCAGGAAGATTAAGTCATTCTTGCTTCCTAAACCGGTTAAGGCAGTAATGTGTTTACTCTTTGAATCATGCACTGCTGGTGTGGCTGAAAGATGTCATTTGTTTCTGTAGCAGTCTGTCAGACTGAATAATGGTGTCGTGGCTCACACAGTGATAAGATGGCCAAGGAGGTACTCCCAAGATGACTTAGGAGGCAGGACAAGTTGACCTCTGCTGTCTAGCTCCCAGCCTGCAATCCAGATTAATCTGGACAGTCTGACGTGTTCTGCAGTGCTTACGTATTGTTAAAATCCAGTTACACCAGAAGGTCCTCAGAAAACTAGGACTTGGTCACAGAGTTACTTTTTGTGTGTGCAAGCAGCCCAGAACAGGCACTAAGTGTGAAATGCCTGTCTTCTGAGCTGCTGGTGTGAAATCTGGAAGCCTGTTTGGTGTTAGTGTGTGCGTTTGTGCTGTTTGCAACTGTGGCTGATGGCTTTAGCTCTGCAACCATCATTCCTGTGATGTGGTGGTGTCTGGACAATATTCCCCTGTCTCGTTTTTGGCAAGTACATCACCAGTGACAGCACTGTCTTTTCTCTTGGTGCTTTCTGGAAGACTGAGGAAATGTAACAGCTGTTGTAGCCCTGTGCTACTGGTTGTGAGGTGAGTGGGAAAGAGGGTAGGGGAGTAGCCAGAAGAGCCTTAGCTTTCTCTCCCTGAGCCGTAGCCTTCTCTTTTTCTGCACTGCTGCTCTTTTGTTGTCTATTCCCATTGCTAGGGGACAGCAGGAGCTAGCAGAGGAGCACAAAGTAGTGCAGCTGGAGGAGGGAGGCTGTGAGCAGGGACTGGCTCAGGGAAGAACAGACATGTTCCAGCACCTTCTTTCCCCAAGGACTGAGGAGGCAAGGGGGCGGGTGGCTGCTTAAAACCCACTCTTTGGAGGCTGCATTGAAGTAAGAGATTGGAAGTGGGATAAGGAAATGGGTGTGAAAATTAAAATGTAAGAATTGCTGGGAGGCAGTAGGAGTTGAAATCTTTTCCTCTTCTTGGGTCTTCCACTTTGAAGTCTGTCCCACCATGAAGGAGGCAAGATGAAACAAACAGGGGGAGTGGAGAACCAGGACAAGCTAGAGATCAGCCAGGAGGCAGAACAGAAGTGCAGGGAGAAACAAGGCAGAAGCACTCAGGAAGACAAGATGAAGGCAGGCACCCGATGACCCAGATGCCCTTTGGTTGACTTACTGTGGAAAGCATCTGAAGTGTTTGCTCTGGGTGCTGAGGTACGAGCCTCTTTCCTCCTGAGTCACCAATCTCTGGATCATCTCTGAGATGCAGTGCTTGTGAATCTATGTGCATCTGAAAATAAATCTGCAAGCTAAGGAGCTGGTAGAGGAATCCTGTAGAGTAGGCGTGTCAAACTCATGGCCCGTGGGCCAAATCCAGCCCATCCAAGGCGGACCTTGTTTTATCCAGCGTGGCACCAATGCCAAGCTCTTTGTCCCTGCACTCCTGCCAGCGCCGGTCTCGTGCAGCGTGTGACGCGCATTATGCTGCAGGAACAGGAGAATACCGGGAGCTGTGAGTTTGACACCCCTGCTGTAGAGCTTAAGCAGGGACTAAAGTGAGGCAGCGATGTCTGCCTGTGTCTGGAGACAACTTGAATTGTTGGTACTAGCACTGTGCTGTGCTTCAGATTGCCAGCCATATCCATTTTGCTGAGAACCTGCCTATCCATAACACTAGCAGAAAATGCTGATGTGTGTTAGGGGTGGCAGGGCTGATTTTGGCAAGGGAGAGAAATGATGTCTTCAAATCCACCTTGTCTTGGAACTGAAAACAACTCCCAGCTGCCCCCCGAGAAAGGGCTGGTGTCTTCTCTGTCCTTCACAGAGATCTATTAGCTGAAGTTTTGAACATACGCAGATCTTTTGCTTTGTTTGGCGACCAGAGGCTGCCAGGCTTCTCTTCCACAACAGCTTTTTGCTTTTTGCTTTTTGCATGCTCAGAGAAGGCCAAGCAATTTTAAGTTTTAATGCTTGTCCCAGGCCGGTCCTGCCCTCTCCTGCAAATTAAATCATCTGACACTTCTCCCCTATGATTGTTCCTTAATGCTTAGCAAGCATCCAGAAAACATTTAGCTTTGCAGAGAGGAAAGAAGATTTTTTGTGTTGGTGGAGAGCAGTGAAAGCTGCGTTTTCTTCCTTTGAGATTCCAGCAGACACAGTGTTGAACAAACAGTGATTATAAGGAGGGCACAGACAGTAATGCCTCCAGAAAACTCTGCTTCATTTTCTGGTCTGCTAGATGGATCATTGCTGAGCAGCTCTGTGCACCTCTCACCTGCTAAAACCTGCTGTGCTTTGCCTAAGGAAATGAGGAAAGCAGGTAGGAAACAGAGTTTCTCAGCTGCAAGGCAAATGCTAGAGGAGAGTGACAGCCATGTGGTTTGCTGTGCTGGATCAGACTGCTGCAGCCTGTGTTTAAGAGAGGTGTGTGCCTTCCTGCCTCACATAAGACATCTTTCTAGCTCTGTGTAGTTCCTGGCATGGCTGAAGGGTGGAGTTCCTTCCTGATCTTTGGATGATCTTGATCAGCTTAAACTGTAAAGCAGGAGATTTGATTTACCCTGACTTAGCTTGCATAACTGCAGATAGAATTAGGGGTTGGAAAGCCCTTCTGCACATACAATGGCTCAGACTGAGAAAGGGATCATGCTCTGGTGCCTCCCACATGGCAAATCATTTCCATTATAATTCATTCTAATTTGTTTTATTTCCTTGATTAACTTTATAACGTAATAAAGCACCGTTTTCACTTGAGCTATTCTCTGTTAATTTGTTTTAGTATTGTCTGTAATGATACTCATTTAATCTTTGTCATTGCTAATTTTAAAAATCACTGATGTAAGGCCAGAAAGTGGTAGAAAACCATGAATATTGGTATTTTGAGAGTCTTGAAATTGTCCCTTGGGGGATGGCAGCCTGAGAAGAGGAGTGCAAAACCATCAGTGGGGTAGGAGCTGGCATCCAGAGCGTGGCAGCCCCAGGCTTGGGGGGCCAGCTGCAGAGAGGCCACACACTGCCTCTCCTGCTGCAGCTGAGATGCCAGAGTGGTGGGATATGATAAAAGAGAGCTGTCTAACCCCTTGGGCTCAGTGGGAGAACCCAAATTCTTCATGAAGTGATACCCTCTTGCTTTGTTTTCGGGGACAGGAAGCACATCCCTGCTGCTTTTGATGGCGCTGGGGCACTGCAGAAATTTTGTGGGGGACAGCAGCATCCTGGAAGTTTCTTCAGCTCTTTAGATGTAAGGATATGTGAGAGTGCGGCTCTGATCACCTGCTCCCTGTACTAGAACAGCTCTGCCTGCAGATCTGGGCAGCCATATCCGCTTTCACCCGTGGCTGAGGCCAGACAAGAAGGTAGCAAGAAGTCCTTTGATTCTGCTTGCTCTGAAGCTGAAGTGTTCACCAGTGTGGGCTGTCTGGGTTTGTGCCCTCCATCACCATGTTTGGGCTCTCCCAGAAATTAAGCCCAGGGATAGGATTGCATATTTGGGACAGAGAGGGTCTGAGAACTGGCCCAGTGCACTGTACAGATTGCAGTCCATGAGCAAAGCAGATCTTCCAGGAATCAGGGTGCCTAAGCCCTTCTGTAGCTTTTAGCATTTGTATGGAGAGTCACATTGTGTTTCCTGGCAGTAGAAGGAATCATCCTCCAAATCCCAATAACATCTGTCACTGCGAACAAGCTCTCTGCTATGCTAAATCTGCTCTTCTTCACGGAGTATTTGCAGCAGAAGTGATCACCGAGGAAGCTTTGTGAAACAGCCAGAACTTTTTACGTTAGCGCTGAATCCTTATGACTCTGTTCGCTTTCCATCAGAGAGAGCTCCCTTTCCCTGTGTGCATGCAGAGACTTCATTTCACACACGCTGCCCTCCCTGGCTGAAAAGCTGACGACGCAGGGCTTTCTCCTTGGTTTACTCTGCTCTCCTCTTTCTCTTTTTGCCTTCCCAGATTGCAAATAATTGCTGATCAGCTGGTGGAGAGGTTTGTGGCTTCCGGCCTGATGCTTAAAGAGTGGGATAGGGTGAAACTGCATGCTACGGTCATGAACACTCTCTTCAGGAAAGATCCAGGCGGTGCGTATCCCTCATCTCTACTGAGAAATGCGTTTAAAGCAGTACCTCTGAATAGGAAAGGCTTCTTTTGAATTTTGTTATTTTTCTTGAATCTCAAAAATACCTACAAGGTTGGGGGGGGAGTTGTTACTGGATAAAACACAGAAGAAAATGAAAAAGCAGTTGACAGAGGTGGAGAAGGCAGGCGTGCTTTGAGCCCAGTCTGGATCTTCCCTAAGATTCTTTGTCACGGCTTCAGAAACACTGTCACCCGGTGGCACTCATGAGATCTGGGCCAGAGACAAATGAATGCCTTCAAGTACCCTGTGGGGTCTTGAGCTCTCTGTGCTCCAGCCTTAAAATGAAACTCAGAAACAACACGATGTGCTGTGCTCACCTTTAAACCAGACAAAAATGTGATCCTCTTTGTCAAATTAAAGATTGCCCATTGATGGAGAAATGCGAGTCCAGTGTCTTTCTTGTGAAATCAGATTTAAATGTCTATGAGGCTGAATATGAGCTGTTGTTGAGACTATAGTGCCTGCTGTCTCTGCCAGGAGATTGTCCACTCTAGTGGTCTGTAGCATCACTCTTATCGCATTACTTTATAAGCAGCCTCAGACGCGTGGTGTTTAGGGAGGGACAGTCCATTACAACCTTGTTCTCTGCATGCAAACATGCATATGCTCTGGCACTGGTGTGTAGTTTGCAAGCCTTAAGAGCATCACACTATAGTTTATAGTTTTTTACGGCTTTCTCTAGCGTGGTGGGCTCTGTGCAATGCCGATAGCTATGTCGTGTATTATCCAGCCACTGCCTCTGTGCGTCTCTGTGTGGACAGTGATAACAGCAGATGGCTTGTGTTACGGTTTTCTGGGCACCCAGTGGAAGACTTTGTGGGTCATTTCTACTGAAGTCAGATAAGCATCCTCAGGCAGCAGAAACCCTGAAAAGATGGGTCTCGGCTCTCAAACTGAGCCCTGAAGATCAGTGAAAACGTGCACCCAAAGTGCTGATGTTGCGCTCTGTAAGGGAGGCAGACGGGCAGCTGCGTCTGGCATTATGAATCTGTATTCTGAAGAACCCCGTGAGGCATGTGAGGCATTCAGACACCACAGCGAGAGCATTACCCAGACAGCCACAGAAGTTGCTTTATATTCCGTACAGGATTTGAATAGCATGCTAGGTGTGAGTGGGACTTCATAGTTAATGCTGGAGATGAAAAAAGAATATTGAATATATTCACTGAGTGAGGCAGAGGTCCTGTGGAAAGAACCAGATCATGTACTTTACTTAGGGATTACATAAAAATCCAGACATGCTCTGGGAAAATGGATGTAAGACATAGACATTTGGCAGCTGCTGTAGGCCTAGGTTGCTATTCTTAATGTCAGTGTGTGTGACTGCGTGCCCACCCTGCAGAAGCATGCACACCACATGCATGTACTTCCCGGAACAGGCAGCAGAGGTTTCTATAAGAGCTGTCGGAATCGTGCCTGGCATTGTGCTCATATGCTTAGTCTGGTATTTGATGCTGTTCCAGGAGATGTGAGCTCTCATAGTGCTGACTCTCACCCTGGCACGGTGTGGGATTAAGATCAGCCGGAGAGAAGCAGATGTGTTGCACTGAGCTACCAGCCCTACAGAATCTTGGCAGTAGCTGTGATATAGGGTCTTTGCTTCAGGTAATGTAGGTCATCCCAATAAAGGCACCAATTCCTGTGTATTCAGCCTCGTTCTCTTTAAAACCAAAGTGGAAGTGTTTTTGCACTAAGAACTGGGCAAAGATGGTTTGTTTATTAGCTGGCAGCTGACTTTGGGGAGGGAGAGTGTGGGGAGTGAAGTACAGCACACACAGTTCTCCCATCTGAAGCTCATTCTGGTGGTGGCTTTTCTCTTTACAGCTGAAGAGCGAAACAATACAGTGACTGGTAAATCATCATTCAAGGAACGGGAGTCGTTTAATGGCCGAAATATCCTCAAGGTCAGTATGAAACAATCAGGAAAACAGAGCCAACTGTGGATATTGTATAGCCAAAAGAGGTTGAAACACCTCTTCAAGACTGCTTTTGTCTTAGGCTTATGGGATCTCCTGGGGGGTGGAAATCTGTTTAGAAAATGAACAATCCAGATCACTTGTAATTGGGAGCATTACAGTATTTAACAGAAGCCTTCTTAAAGCTGGTGAGGCTCAGAGCAGGAGTATGTAGCACGAATGCTAAGTGGGTGTTCATGTTGTCATTTACTTCGCTTGTGTTTTACCCTGGAGACTCAAGCTCATGTCGATTCTCAGCCCACCAGAAAGGAGTACTTTGTTGCTCTTGTTCTACTCACTCGTATATATTTATGAAGTTAAAACTGTCTGCCATTTCACTTATTCTTTTCTTCCTTTTTTGAATCTTTGCTATTGATTTGCATGGGTTTGCTCCAAAAAAATAGCAGGTAATGGTATGGAGTCCCGCTAGCCAGAATATGAGGGCTTTGGCAGTGATCAGAGATCCCCCAGACCATGGAGGTGGATAAGGCTCAAAGGGGAACATCCTGGAGCCTCCCAAGCTTTGCCAGCCAGAGTTGAGACTGCAGGCAGCCTCTGCTGCTGATCCAGATGGCAGTGTCAGATTGATGCTGTGGTGCTTGGCCCCCGCAACTGTCCAGAGGGAAAAAGCAAGCACAGAGAGGTAGAAATGGAAAACAACACTGGGCTGTAAGCAAATTTGCAATCCTCTTTGTGTGAGGGGATTTGTTGCAGGCAGCTATGATAAGAGGGAGACAGGATAATGCATGAGTACTTTTGGGAACTGATAGAAGATATTCTGGCAACAAAGAAATGAGAGAGAGTATGCAGGCTGGGCGGAGGATGGACAGCCCAGAAGGACTTTAGGGCACCAGAGGAGGGAAAGCATGTGTTTTATCTGTGTTTACAGTTTTGCTATATAATGTGTTAGGCACTGGATGCACAAGGATATGAAGGCAGAGAGTGGAACTGATTGATATCCTCTGCACAGAGGACAAACAAAAGGGACAAAATTAGGTTAAGCTCTCATTGTCCTCAAACGGTCTGTGCCGGCGTGGTGTCATGACTCAGCATCGCCACATGTTGAGTGTTCGTTTTGAGACTGCAGTGTTGCTAACTGAAGCAGGAAAGACACAGACTGGTCCTTCTCTGACTGTGATCCATGAGTTCTGGTTAGCTCCCGGTGTCTGAGAACTGGCTGCAGAAAGGGAAGGCAGCATGTTGGGAGCGCTGCGTGCCCAGAGGGACTCAGCTTTCAAGGCATAAGGCCACATTTCACTTTGCCTTTTGTTTGTTTCTCTTGTCTGTTAAACTTGTCCTCAGAATTTAGAGAGAGGTAAAATCAAACCATCAGTCTTCCTTGATGCTCCTCATCCCAAACCATTTACGATTTGGGAAGCATTAACGACACTCCCTCTGCTGGTCACACTTTTTGTGGGCCACACTGTGGGGTCTGAGGATCTGTGGGTCTGGTGCTGTGCAGCACTTAGAAATGCAACTGCCCTGCCTCACACAGCTGCTGCTTATTCTTGCTGGTCGCTGAAATATGAGCCAATACATTTTTAAAGCTCCTAATTGATTTTGTACTGATGTAGCCAGAAAAGCTGCTGGCTGTTTGGACTATTGATAATTACTTCAAAGCATGTCTTGCCGCAAGAAATGTCATCCTTCTCCCCTACCTCCACTACATTTCCTAACCTGCTCGCTTCCTATTTCCCTTTGGTCTCCCATGTGCCTGCAGCAGAACGCCCGTTGGCATTAATTAATTACATGAGTCATAAATAGCTCCAGGCTTCTTACCAGAGGAGCCCAGGCTCAGAGAGCCACTCATGCATTCTAGCATGACCTTGCAAGGATGCGCCAGTTCCCTCCCAACCCCCTTTTATATACATTATTTATCTTCTGCTCAGGGAAACTGCCCTCTCGCAAAGTGGCTTCATTAACTTTTGCAATAGGATCTAAATGACGGGCTGTTAATGAATACGGCTGCAGTTAGGCAGGCTGGCTTGCAGGCACCATCCCCTTGAAGGCAGAGTGATGTGCCCTGTATGTGTTTCCAGATGGTGGGGCTCTGCGATAGCTGTGTTGAGTGGCAGCATTCCCACTTGGAAAGCCAGCAAAGCATGGTTACTGGTAGGAGGGCATCAAGCTGGAAAACTTGGGTTTTGTCACTCTTGTTCACATTGTGCAGCTGTGACTGGCACTGTGGGGCCAAAGGCTTTGCCTGGCAGAGGGCAGGACCTGAGCTGTCAGAGCATGGAGCATGACGGAGATGCCTTGGTTCTGCTGTTCCAGTCCACGGCTCCCCCATGGTCAGAGCTGGTGTGTATGCAGATGTGCAAGCAGCACGTTTGCTGATAGCACGCCTGCATTACCCCAGGCTTCATCTGGCGTTTTGCTTTCAGCAGGACTAATCGGTATTTTATTTAATACTCCTTTGTTCTACCATTTTGCAGCATTAAACATGCACTCCTGTTTGTGCTAATAAATGATTATGCAGGCCTGTACCTTCCCACACTGCTCAGAAAATAGATCCTGTAGGATGAGTTGCGTTAGGGAGTTTAAATTACTTCTGTCTTGAAGGATATCCATGAAAAAAGGCTCCCTGGCTTAGCTGATGCTGAAAGCCCAAGGGAGTCCTGAGTCTGTGACCCAACAGCTGAGTGATTTGTGTCTCCCGTGAAAATGCTAGGCACTATAGCATCGTGCTTGTCTAGTCTGGTCCAAGAAGCTGGGGATGCTTTATAAGCCGCTTCGTATGGAGCAATATGTGTTTGTTCTAGGGTGGTGGGAGGCGAGCTGATCAGCTCCTTTGAACATCCGAGTCACGTACCAAAATCTTGCTCCAGTCAGAAACAAAGTGGATCATCTCATGGAGAGTGGAGGGAAGGGGCAGCAATTCACAGCTGAAAGACAGCAGCAGCTCCTTCCCCATGAGAGAGGATCAGGCCCGGTGGGTGACTGAACCTGAGGGAGATGCTGGTTTGGCAGCCCCGCTGCGTTGCCTTCTTGTGCATCCTTCCTGGGTGGTGGCTGTGTGCCCCGCGTCGCAGCTGGCCAAACAGCACATCGCTGGCACAGAGGCAGCTGGGGCAGCTGCCTGCATCTCCGGAGACAAGGCTTGGCTGCCTCCAGGCTTTTATTTGTTTCGCTTGGTAAAAACACCCAAAACCTGTAGTGAATAAATAAAAAATGCAAAGAAATGTGAAAGGTACCTCCAGCCAACATTTTCTATTGTACTTTTAAAGGAAAGGGAGGCTTAAAGTAGGAAGAAAACCACCTGAACTCTCAGTGGGTTAAAATAGAATGATTGTTAACTTGAGATCTGAGGAGTAAAAAGGTCTTTAACCTCCTGGATATCTGCTGGGAACTTAACACTGCTGAGAGGAGGCAGTCCAGGAGGTTCTTAGAGTGTATTGAGGACTGCTTTCTGTCGCAGCTGGTGAGTGAGCCCACCAGGGGTGAGGCTCTTCTTGACCTGCTCTTTACAAACAAAGAAGGGCTGGTGGGTGATGTTGGTGTCGGAGGCTGTCTGGGGTGTAGTGATCATGGGATAATCAGGTTCTCTCTAAACAATGTAAAAAGAAAAGCCAGGAACAGAACATCGATGCTGGACTTTCGGCGGGCAGATTTTGGATTATTTAAGGAACTGGTCAGGAAAGTACCCTGGGACATAGTTCTTAGTAGAAAAGGGGTCCAGGAAGGCTGGATACACTTCAAGAATGAAATCTTGAAGGCGCAGGAGCAGGCTGTCCCCATGTGTTATAAGAAGAGTCATAGGGGCAGACGGCCGGCCTGGATGAGTAGGGAGCTTCTGAAGGAACTAAGTAACAAAAAGAGGATGTATCGTCGTTGGAAAGAAGGGGACGTAAGCCACGTCATGTTCAAAGACGTTGTTAAGTCGTGTAGGAGGAAAATCAAGGAAGCAAAAGCCCAGTTGGAGCTCAAATTGGCCACTTCTGTAAAGGATAATAAGAAGAGTTTTTATAAATATATCAATGGTAGAAAGAAGGGCGGCAGCGACCTCCACTCCTTGTTGGATGTGGAGGGAAATATAGTAACCAAAGATGCAGAGAAGGCCGAGGTACTTAATGCCTTCTTTGCCTCAGTTTTCAACAGCAAGGATGTCAGCGTGCTTGACAGTTGGCCCTCAGAAGTGGTTGATGGGGGCAGGGTGAAATATGGCCCTCCTGCAATCCATGAGGAGGAAGTTAGAGACCTACTGAGCCGCTTGGACCCTCATAAATCTATGGGGCCGGATGGGATCCATCCTAGGGTGTTGAGAGAGCTGGCGGATGAGCTTGCTAAGCCGCTCTCCATCATCTTTCAGCAGTCTTGGCTCACTGGAGAGGTCCCGGAAGACTGGAAGTTGGCCAATGTGACGCCCATCCACAAGAAGGGCCGTAAGGATGATCCAGGTAATTACAGACCTGTCAGCCTGACCTCGGTCCCAGGTAAAATCATGGAGCAGATAATCCTGGGTGAAATCATGCAGCACCTGCAGAACAGTCAAGAGATCAGGCCCAGCCAGCATGGGTTTAGGAGGGGTAGGTCCTGCCTGACCAACCTGATCTCCTTTTATGACCATGTGACTTGCCTGGTGGATGAGAGGAAGGCTGTGGATGTGGTATACCTGGACTTTAGCAAGGCCTTTGACACTGTCCCCCACAGAAGACTCCTAAAGAAGCTGTCAGCCCGTGGCTTAGATGGGAGCACTCTGTGCTGGGTTAGGAATTGGTTGGATGGCCGAGCCCAGAGAGTGGTGGTGAATGGTGTCTCATCCAGTTGGCGGCCGGTCACCAGTGGTGTCCCCCAGGGATCGGTGTTGGGTCCGGTCCTGTTTAATATCTTTATTGATGATCTGGATGAGGGGATTGAGTCCATCATCAGCAAGTTTGCAGATGATACCAAACTGGGAAGAAGGGTTGATCTGTTAGAAGGTAGGATGGCCCTGCAGAGGGACCTGGACAGATTGGAGAGATGGGCCGATTCCAATGGGATGATGTTTAATAAGTCCAAATGTCGGGTACTTCATTTTGAACACAACAATCCCATGCAGAGCTACAGATTGGGGACAGAGTGGCTGGAGAGTAGTCAGGCAGAAAAGGACCTGGGAGTGCTGGTTGACAGGAAGCTCAACATGAACCAGCAGTGTGCCCAGGTGGCCAAGAAGGCCAATGGCATTCTGGCCTGCATCAGGAATAGTGTAGTCAGCAGAACCAGAGAAGTTATTGTCCCCCTGTACTCGGCACTAGTCAGGCCTCATCTGGAATACTGTGTACAGTTCTGGGCCCCCCAGTTTGGGAAAGATGTCAGGATACTGGAATGTGTTCAGAGGAGGGCAACGAAGATGGTGAAGGGGCTGGAGCATAAGCCCTATGAGGAGCGACTGAGTGAGTTGGGGCTGTTTAGTCTAAAGAAGAGGAGGCTCAGGGGAGACCTCATTGCTCTCTACAACTACCTAAAAGGAGGTTGTAGTCGGGCAGGGATTGGTCTCTTCTCTCAGGTGACCAGTGACAGAACTAGAGGGCATGGACTCAAGCTTCGTCAGGGAAAGTTTAGGCTTGATGTGAGGAAGAAGTTCTTTACTGAAAGGGTGATCGGCCATTGGAATGCGTTGCCCAGGGAGGTGGTGGAGTCGCCGACCCTGGAGGTGTTTAAGGGGAGATTGGATGTGGCACTGAGTGCCATGTTCTAGATGATGGTTGGTGTTAGTGTTGGGTTATAGGTTGGACTTGATGATCTCAGAGGTCCTTTCCAACCTTGTGATACTGTGTGATACTGTGTGTCTTTGCCACATTCAAACAAGAGGGAAGCAATTTTGAATACAGAAGAAGATAAACCCCGCCGCTTAGCACAGATCTGTGCATTAACAGCTGACAAGATTAAATATTGAGGGAACAGCTACCGAGGCACAACAGCAGAAAGCTGCACGTCTTATGTCTTAGGGCATTAGGGGAGACTTTAAGCTGGAATGCAAGACTGGGAAGTGGATCAGTCGGAGCAGTGACACATGCTGCCGTGCCCTGGTCCAGCAGCAGGAGCAGAGCGTCTGGGCTGCAGAACTGCTGTGGGAGGGCTTCTAGGTCAGACAAAGTGTAAGTTGATGAGGCTCCTTCTCTTTTGAACCCCGCATACAGAGTATGAAATTATGGGACTGTATCTGCTTTCACTTGGAGCAGGGGGAAAGTTCATTTACTGGCTGAGATACCAGGGCTAGCGGAGAGGCGATCATAGCAAACAAATCCCGTAGTGTTCTCTGTTATCATTATCTTTCTGGGTGAGAATACTGCAGTAGATCACTTTGAGACATTTGATTCAGTGTCATAGAGAGAGATACAATAAAAAAGAAAAATCTTGTCCTGGATAAACCCCCTAAGCCCTCAAAATACCCCAAACCCCCAAACGCTGAACAAATTAACATCTGCTCCTGTGTGGAGCCACCATTATCACTCCACTTGCAGATGAGAGGTGCTGCTCATGTTCTACAGCCATTGGTACCCAAGCCTTTCCTGTGTAACTTTTAAGAGTGAGTTTAAGGAGACAAAGTCTTTTCCTGGTTTGTTTTTAAGCTGGGGTGAAATCAGATGGGCAAAGGACTGGCATTAGATGAGGATCAAGGCTGCCTTCTGTTTGGAAAGGGTGAGAACAGCTTGTTATCCTCAGCGAAGTGGTAAAGGTATATATTCCAAGTAGGACCAGCTGTTGGAACAAGTACCTAACAGGAGGTGGCTGCTTGGAAAGTTCAGAGTTAAAAATACCAAACAAAAATCCACTGGGGTGAGAACAGACTGAATAAGAGATTGTGGTGCAACATCACTGTGTCAGAAATAAGCCAGTGCTTTCCTCGCCTCGGTTTTACAGAAGAATCAAAAGCAGAAATGAAAGGCTGTAATGCTGCTTTGCAGAGGAGAGGATTTTTGCCTTCAGTTCTGATCTCGCCATTATTGAGGGATGCTGAAATGACTGAGGGGGCTCAGCAGCGTGCAATTAGAGCAACAGTGGGATGGGAGGATGTGACAGTTGAACAGATGAGTCTGGAGATCAACGCTTGTGTGATCTTGGGGAAAAAAGGAGACTAAATTGGGATTGCCATGAAAATGTTTTCCTATGAATTATATTCTTCAGGAGAAAAAACTTATTTGCATTATTTGCATTCGGTGAAACAGAAATCTGGAGTGGTGTTTGAGAAATCAGACTAGACAATAGAGGGAAAATGTCTTTCTTGGAGTGTTTGGGCCTTGGAGCAGAGCAACGAGGAGGCGTTGGAGGTATTGAGAGAAGGCTGAGGCGCCGCACTGAGGAGAATGCAGTGCAGGAAGTGCAGAAGGTTTGTGCCAACTTGCTTGCATGTGACAGTGACCATGTGGTGACCTGACCTTAAGGGGGGAGAAGGCTCTTTTTTTACCAAGGTGCTCAGCACCTCTCTGACTGATTTTAGCAGGAACTGTGAGTGCTGGAAGTGGGAGGATTTACTGAGAGAGTTATAAAGTTTCTGAATCCTCTTGCCCCTTCCAGGCAGGGCTGCCTGCACCACGACAGCTCAGCAGCTCAGCTTTTTTGAAGGTGCTATAGGTACCTCTACCTTTAGATGTCGTGCTGTGAGTGCCTTTGTCTCCAACCCAGGGCGCATCCCACCTCCTTGTTTCCCCAGGGTGGCTGTTGTGCCACCAGCCAGCTGAGACAGCATCACCTCTTTGATCTTAAGAGGACAATTTTTCTTGGTGAAGATGGCACGGGTTGAATTACAGCAGTGCCTTAATAAAGACAGGGCCTAGCACATTAAGTGCCAAAAAAAACCCCAGTCCAACACGTTGATTAGCAAAAGTAGGCAGTTCATCCCAAAGGTGCCATGACCCTTCTGCTGGATAATTTCCTGGGTCTGTCTGAATTAATTTACTGGCCGCGTAGCTGGGCTCCTCCTCTTAGTGGTTTGGTGAGCATAACGAGTGGGTCACATTGACAGGAGCTCCTTGTCCTCACATTCCCGGAAGCATCTCAAGCCTCCTGGCATCTCTGCAGCAAAGCTGAAGCCCCAGGTATTAAAAACTGTTGCTGCATTTGCTACAATAGGCAGTACTAGGAGCCACGGGGATGAGGCTTCTTTGGAGAAATGCAGTGCTTGATTATTAGTTTCCTTAAGCAAGTTGTACTGTAAATTCTTCATATTTGAGATGTAGCAGAGTCTGGGAAGTTAGCGGAGCCTTTAGTGTGCTGGGTTTTTTTTTATTCTCGTCTGAAAGATGTGCAAAAATCCAGTAACCTCCAAATGTCCCACTTGTATTTGTTTCTTAGTTTGCAGAATGCCTTTCACCATAGCAACTAGGGTTTGATTTCCTCAAGCGCATGAATTTGCATGGATTTGTGGTGAGGGGGGGAACGGGCCCAAAACCCTGAGCTAAAGCAAAGGTTTTGCAGCAAGGCAGTGGCAGGAGCATCTCTAGATTTGGCTTGTGAAAGAGGGGGAGCCCTGGAGGGAGGTGGACAAAGGCATGGATCTGGCCCCAGATAGTTTTGTTTGCAAGAAATCAGGCCTGGCAAATTACTTTAGACTATTGCTGAATGTCACCCTCCCCGGTGCTGCATCACCTTCTGGCAGCTGAGGTGGCTTTGCTCCAATTTTATGAAGAGCCAAGGTTTCACATGGCAGCAGTTAGAGGAGAGGGATCGGCTGCATCCACGTTCACAGAGCTCAGCTGGAAATCTCCCACCCTTCCCACCCATGGAGACCAAGAGGGTGTTATGGGTGGGATGAAGCATGCTCCTCTTAGGCCTGCTGATGAAACCCAGCTATGGTGAGACAGGAAAACTGCCTACTTTAGTAAGAGGGCACAGAGCTCCAAACGTCCTTGAGAAATCTGGCAGAAACAAGTGGGCCACTGTGAACAAGGGCAGGTCCAGGAGGGAGCGATGGCATTGGTGTATGATGGAGAACTGCTTCCATAGCAGTCCCATGGACCAGGGTTTGGGATATGGGGACCTGCTCCAGAGCAAAAGGCAACTGAGCAGGTCTGTGGAAATAAAAGAGGTAAATGTGTGTAAAGATAACCTCCCAACTATGCTTAGCCCTGAGCCCCGGGTTGAAGTACTTGTCCAGTTTTGGGTAGCATGTATAGATGCAAAGAGCCCAGAAAGCAACATTAAGGTATTCGGAGAGCTAGAAAATGTCTGTGAGCTGAGACCAAAAGTCCTAAGAGTTGTTCTGAGTCTGGTAAAGGATGGAGGAGAACAATACATAGGAAGAACTCTTGAAGTGTATGAAAGCTTTGGCCCATAGTGGACGCTCTGTCCTCCATCCATGGTAGGGCAATAAATAATGGGCTTAAATTACAGCAAGAGATTCCAAGCAGGTGTTAGGAAGATCTTCGTCATGGGAAGGGGAATGAGACCTTGCCCTAGCGAAGCAGGAGAAATGGGAGTCCCAGTTGTTTGGAGGGAGCAGAGACATTAGTCCAGGATCTGCTGGCAGTGAGCTCCTCCTGCTCAGGGAAGGAGAGGATGGTGGAGCCAATGACCTCTTTTGGTGCTTTCTTCAGCTTGATGCTTTATGATTGCTATGTGAAATATAGTCAAAGCACCCATGAGGTGGCATTTGTGAATGTACTAAAAGCTTGGCATTTACATGGCATTTGCTTTGGCTCAGTAAAATAAAAGTGTAAAAAAGAAAGCTCCCCTCATATATGCCAAGGATCTTTCTTCCTAAACTCCATACAGGCTTCTTGCTCTTACATTGGTGGTGCTTTTCCAGATAGAGATGGTTATACTGTTACTGCTTCCCAAGGGCCAGTGCTGGTGGTTTAATCAGAAGGGCTTTTCTTGTGTCATAGGGGAGGTACCCCTGACTCACATCCCATGTTGGGCTCATGCTAACTCAAAATGCTCGTTTGTCCATAATTTGAAGTGTTGGTGGTTGAAGGCAAAGCTTGTGGATATAAATGACTCGAGAAGCAGCACGCTGAAAGCAAATGATAAAGGAGTTAATGCTTTGCTTATGATACAGATCAACTGCACTACCAAAAGATAGGTGGCTGGGACTTTTACAGCCATATTTTCTCCCTCCTGAAGTCTGCATCTTTTATTCTTCCTAAGGGAAATGGGGTGAAAGGGTCTGCTGCCACCTTTTAAAACCTGCCAGATGCTGAAAGAAAAAAGAAGGGAAAGGCTGTTCGTCGCATTATCTGGGTTGAAGGACTCAATGCTGTATTGGTGATGGAGAGACACTCCAGAGCCAGCTGCACACTTGTGGAACAGAACAATTAATCTGCAATGCCTGCCGAGTTTTGTGGCTGGTGCTGAGGAGGTCTTGGCGCAGGCAGCGTGCTTGTGGTGACAGCCCAAGTGTCAACCGCCTTCCCTCTCTGCCCATCCCAGTCTGCTCTTCCAACCTTGCCTTGCGACTCCACATGACCTCTTGATCCTGTAACACCATTCAGCAATGGAAGATTTTGAGTGCCCTTTAAAAAGCTATGAAAAGAGAGCAAGCAGTTGCTAGTTCAGAGAGGAGGTGACGAATGCCGGGAAGATCAGCCTTTCTGGAAGAATGCCTGTCTACCTGCTTTTCCTACTCCTCTCATGCATTATTGCTGGCAAGCTTCCAAGCACAATTAAACCTCTGATAGATAATCATTGGCAGAGTGGTGTCCAGAGTGAATAATACAGGAATCAGATATTTCTTTTTTGGCGCCAAACTGTTTTGGAAAACATATTACGAAAATTGAAAATAGAAGAGAAAGAAAAATCTATTAACTGAACAAACTCTTGACGCGTTGCCTGGTTGTGTCTCATCTTCTGGAAACCACCAGGAAATTTGGTTTGGGTTTTGTCAGAGTTTGGAGGACTTTTAGGTCACAAATGGAAAGGGTTTGGGTGCATTTCTCAGGACGAGAAAAAAGGAGCTGTGCCAGCATGTACTGCAGCCTGGGAACTGGGGCAGCTTCTCCTTTTCCATGCTGTGGAGGCAACAGCCTTCTGTAAACTATTTGGGTGGTCAGCAGGTAGGTTCTGGCAGCATAAATCCACAAAGCTGAAATGGGACACTGGCAGGCTGGCCCTTGAAGTCTTGCTTTTACAGCAGCTTTCCAATGCTGAACAGTGTTCACACGTCAACCTGCCAAGGAGTGAGAAAGGTACTGCTCAGACCTGGGAGGCCCTGACAGGTCTGTGTGGGAGGGCCCAGGAGGGAGACTCATTGAACGGGTAGGTGGGATCCCAAAATCAGGATCGGAGGCTGTGGTTCATGCAGCAAAGGAGCTTAGTCAGAAGAGCTCAAATGGATAGTTTCATGGGGTTCAGTGGACTCTTCTTAGAGTCCATCAGTGTTTCTGACTATTACTTTCAAATTTCTGCATCTTTTTTAAATTATTTTTAATCCATCCATTTTTTTTGCCATTAGTAACTTTTCCTCTTTGCTTTGTCCTGGTATTGTTCTGTAACACAGCAGTTTGTTGAAGAGCTGGTGCCTTCCCTGCTGTAGCTGGCATGGGTACCACAGTTGTGCTTTAGGCAGATGATTTGGAACAGCGATTATTCACTTCAGTTCTGCAGTGTTTTCCATCCTAAGCCATGGACATGTTATACAAGCGTTAATTCAAATGTATCATCCCTTATGAGATGGAAAAATATCCTGGTGTTCATTTGGGCAAGTCACAGCCCTTGATCTCATCCTGTCTGGGTCCCTCCCCTCCCTTATAGTGTAAAATAGTGCAAGAAGGATTTGGGCCATGGGGACTGTGCTCTGCTGTGAGTGCTGCTGGGAATATCCAGGGGAGGGTGCAGAGAGGGAAAACAAACAGGTTTCATTGCGCCATGTTGAGGCATCTCTTCAGAAACACCACTTAATTTTTCTTCATGGTTGTCAGTGAGTACCTGGGATTTTTGTGTGCATCTTTCCCTCCGTGAAGGGGATAACAGAACCATAGCATGCTGATTTCCCACGGAAAGCAACCTCCTGTCCCTCCTGGCTTTCCAAGTTCATTCCTTCATTCGCCAATGCTTCCAATCAGGACATGCTGTGGGTAGGGGCTGCTGCTGAGCGAGCTGTTAACTGTTGTCACTGTGCACAGAGCAGGTGAAGCCATAAAGCCTGTGGCTTCTCTGAAGCTTGAGTTCAATCTCCTGTTTTGAGCTCTCCACGCTGCTGTCTGCTGCTGGACCCTAATCCCCAGTGTGGTCTTGCATGGGCACAGCGCTGCATGTCAAAAGTTTTCCTGCTGCACCTGTTCTCTCCCACAGAGGCAGAGATGAGTAGTGCTCATGCTGTTCACATGCCTTTCTGGAAGGGATCTTTTGGTGGATAAACACCTTTGACCCAGGCAAAACAGAGAAGGAATTGCTGGCTTCCTGTCCTCAGAGTGGTCTGTGCAGCAGGAATGAAAGTGAACTCATCCATAGCCATAGGTTCCCAGACCTGCAAATGTCTTCCTCCCTGCGCCTCAGAAGTTGCCAATTTCTGTGTTTGTTCCAGATATGGAAAATTGGTTTCTAGGGCTGATAGGTCACAGGCTGATGACATTCCATGCCTCTGCTCACTGGCAGTGCTGATTCACTGGGGACAGTTTTGTACTGTTAATCCATAATATCCCTACCCTAAGGCGCTGCTTTCTGTGGCTGGACTTCACAACCGAGTGAGCAACCTGTGGACTGGGGGTCTATGTCTATATGTACACATTTTATCCTGGGATAATGCTGCTCTTCGCTGGTAGTTTTTAATTGCAAGGCATTGCAGTGAATTGTTGTTCCCTTGGCATTTCTGAGAACCGAGGCTCTCAGCAAAGCTGCTTGAACTGTTTATTAATTCAGGATGGGTCTTTTTTTGGCTGACTACCGCAGACTATGTAAGCCTTTAAAAACTGATCAATAATCCTGATGGTAGCAGCAAAATCCAGGTCAGGCAGCATGAGTGCGAGCCAGGGATTACGTGAAGGAAGTTTAAAATACCTCTTGCTCCCTTTTCTTGTCTGGTCTTATTTTGTCCTTCTGCCACCCAGTGCCTCTCCAAGTGAATCCATTAATATTTCTCATGCTTGTTGAGCCTGTGACAGATGATTTAAAAGCACCGGTTTGCGTAGCCTTCTCCACTCTTCATAACCAGAGCTGAAACATGTTGCTGCTGTCCTTACGTGGATTAGCGCCCTGATTTATTACTGTTGTTTCGAGGTTTGGACGCAAAGGTGCTGTTTCATTCCGAGGCGAGCCCCCAAGAACTGCTGCTTGACAAATACCCACGCTTGGGAACACATCATTTAGACACTTTTTAACTGCTTCATCGAGGAATCATCCTCTTTTGCATTTGTTTCTGCAGTGTTGCAGTAAAACCTACTTTACAGGCTTAGGCAAAAGGGGGAAAAATGCAGAAAAGAGGCATCCTGGTTTTGATCTGTTGCTCTGCCTTTGATAAGGAGGTTGTTGTGGTTTGGGGGCTGAAGTTTCTACTAGCATTTTTGGCTCAGGTTTGCAAGGAGCAAGCGGTTTGATATGTGATTCTTTCTCTTCCAAAACAAGTCTTCAGCCTCTGTCTTCCTTCAGAAAATGATTGTCGCACCCTAAGGAAGCCCTGCTGTGTAATTTGTGGGTAATAGAGGGGAACGGACCTCAGAGGAAGAAGAGTTTCCAACATCTGAACAGAATTAACTTAAATGAGAGAAATTGGGATGCTAGAAACAACAGGCATGCTGCTAGCTTTTCTCACTCAGAATAAACCACTTACGGGGAGAAATGGAGAAGAGCTTGTTTTCCAGAAGCTACTGCAGGATTTCCTGGCTTTCATCACCACCTACATGATTGTGTCCTTGGACCCAGCCTCCTGGGAGTGGGGGGGGGGCTGTGCTTGCACACATCGGCCTATGGTAGTCTGCAGCCTGGCGTGTGGAATATGGGTTATCCATGGACCAGTATGCTCCCTCCCTCGAGGGCTTGTGGCTTTCGGGGAAGGCAGTGCAGCTTCGGTGCTTGCCATCCCTTGCAGGTGCTGGGTTGCTGCTCCAGGGAGGATGCTGTACCACTCTCTAGACACCTGCTTCCTCCCTGTGGGAGTTGCCGTGTCCTTCCAGACATCCTCACCGAGAGCTTTCTGAGCCTTTAACTGTGGTTTGAAAGGCAGGGCACATCTCTAGCACATTTGATTAGAGGTGCTGTGTCTGGGGTTAAAAGTTAACAATGCGCTTTCCTTATTCCATTCTAATTTAATTTGGGAAGGCAACAGGGAGACAGAGGGCACTTAGTCTGGTAAGTGCTATCCCCTTGATGGGAGTTAGCTGCCTGCACAGTGCACATGGTGTTGTCTTCGTAAGCTGACCTTTACCTCCATCAGATTCATTTTCATTTATAATATATGGGGGAAAAAAAAATTCCCAGCCCCTAACCTCTTATTTATTCCTTATGTACTAAGGACATAAAACCTTCAGTGTTTGGATTTACAGAATTACTGCGCTTTTGCTGAGCCTCACTTGCAACTCCAATCAAATGACACGGCTTTCAGTAGCCATGCGGGTGATTGCGTTTCTTCTCTTGCTACATTCCTCCTTGCTGCTCCTGATCTGCTCCTCCTCGTGCTCCCTGCAGCCTTTTTGGGAAAGCTGGGTCCTTGGCAACAGGAGGCGAACTAGGCAAGTCTTAGGGTTATCAGCATTTGTGTGTGAAGCATAACAACACCTGGATTCTTCTTTCCTGGCCCAGAATAAAAAACTGCTAAAATGCTTTTATAGGAAGCATTTCATCAGCTGTGCTCCAGGCCTCCTCCAAACCCAGAGCATTTCCATGGTGGCTGGGGAGAGTGGGGTGATATAAATATCTTTATTGGCTCTGCTTGGCTTCTTCCCAAGATAAATAGAAGTGAAAGTCAAAAGCAGAGGCTTGACCTTCTGAAATCTCTTCCCAAGTCCCCGGGAACCCAAGCGCAGGATGCTTTCCTGACAGGAAGCCAGCTCCTGGTGCTTTGGGGGTGTTGGAGAATGATGTTTAAGGGGTGTCCCTCACCGCTGCCCAAGGCAGGTCGTGGCCCCTCGGTGGTTCGGCTCTGATCCCCATGCCTGGCATCTGGTGGCTTCTGTCATGGGAAGCCTCAGGGAGCAAAGAAGCACCGGTGAGAAGCCAGCTTGAAACAAGAGAGAAAAAAATGTCTGAGGTTGTCCTTTAAATCTTGTAACATGTTTACTCTCAGAAAGTACAGCTACATTACCAAAAATCAATAGTTCTTGCAGCATTTTCCCTGGGAAACACACACGCGCTCGGACACACCAGAGGTGGTAGATCTTAAAAAAAGCAAAGGGAATGCAAAGTGCTTTGGTACAGGGGTTTTGCTTGGCTTTTGGCAGTGTACAGAGGGAGAGGCCTTGGCCTGGGCAGTGTCTTCTGGAACTTTCCAGTGGCCTTTCTGGTCGGAGACTGTGTGAGTCAAAGGGGACTGGGGGGAGGGTTTGTCTCTTGGAGTAATTTTCGCTTTAAAGTACATGTGTTTTGTAAGAAAAACAGGTTGTGATGTGTATAGATAATATAAACAAGTATTTGAAAGACTCTTCCTTTGGCCACTTTGTGTAAAGGTTTGACTTCCAGGACTACCGATGGGACCAGCACATCCCAGTGTTTCTTTTGTTTTCTTCATGTTTGCAAAGACTTCTCTCTGCAGACATAAATGCATCTCGTCCCCCTTCTCTTTTAAAGAAATCCTTTTCAAATCCTAGTACCTCCTTGCTTACCAGCACATCTACTGCTCCCTTGATTAGGAATGGAGAGAAGTGATTTCCATTTCTTCTGGGTGGAAAGTGCTCTGTGAAGGAAAGGAGTGTTGATATGAATGACCATTTAGACAGAGGCGGATGTTAAGGTTTGGGGTGAGTGGGCATGCTGGCAGCAAGCACTGCAGCACAGCCTGGAGAGCTGGAAATCATCTCTCCTTCTCAAATCAGCCAAAACAAAAAGAGAAAGAAGACTTTTTACTGCCATCTCTTATTAATGAGACATTTTATCCTAAGTCCTCTAACATGAACAACGCAGGCTTTTGGGAACATAATTAAGCTTTAATTGTATAAATCTTTAATTCTGTAAAATGGAGTTTGTATGGCTGTGGTCATTTCTCTTCTTTTTTTCTCCTCTCCCTGTTTGTGATGCTCCCTTAGTACAACTTCTTTTCAACAGAGTGTCCTGCTTCAGGGCAGTGGGCATGTGGAGCTGCACACAGAGGGCCTCGAAGCCAGGGTGCTGCGGTGGGGCCTCTTGCTGGGACGGGGACCTGTCAGATCTCCATCCAGGGTGGCTCTTGTAAGAATTGGCAGCAGGTTGCTGCATAATTTGAGTCTGAGTTGTATGCAGCGAATTGCTTTGGGCCCTGTGCAAAGTAAGTCCTTGTGCCAGGGTCTTAAGGGACAAGCACCACCCTAAAGGGAGAGTGAGCTGCAGGGAGGTGCAGGAAGGCTGGAGGAGCTGCAGGGAGGTTCAGGAGAACTGGAGGAGCCGCGCAGGCTGCCCGCCACTGCTCCTAGGCAGGCATGCTGTGACTACATAGTCCAGCACAGAGAAACTCAGTTCTTCACAGCATTTGTGCTAACCCAAATGTTTTTTGCAGAAGAAACGTGAGGGTCAACCGCTTGTGCTGCCACACAGGCGGGTCCAGGGAGAAGGAGGTGGTCCCTGGCAGGTGTGCTGCTGGCAGCACATCTGACTGCAGATACAGCTGATTCAAACCAAAGCAAGGGCTTAGCAGTTGCCGAGAGTTGGCTCCGCACCCTTCTCTTCAGAGATGCCATCTGACTGTTGCGTGTTGATGAGGAATTGCTGGCCTCAGCCAAATGCTAAGTGGAGAGTTGTCCAGATAAGCTGGCAGACTAGAACTGGGGCTGGACACATCACAGTCCCCAGCATCTGGTCTGTGGCCCCAGTCGGTACCCAGAAGCCCTGCTTGCTCTGCCCTGAAGATGAGGAATTGCTTTCCCTAAGGCACCTTTCCTTTGTGGAGGAGCCACAGTGAAACCAGGAATTGTTCTGAACCTAGCTGATCCCCTTGCAAAAAGGGGTATTTGCAATTGTGAGAGCCAACAAAAGAGCAGTTTTGTCCAAACCAGTGCTAGGCATAGCCAAATGCCTTTGTAAGGAGAAGTGCAGCCTTTCAGATGCTAACTAGATATTTGGGGTTTCGGTTTTGGTCAGTCGCTGTATGGAGGAATCGGTGCACCATTGGCTCTAGGAGGATGAGTTGTAATTAATCCATCAGGCTTTCACTGGCCATTAGTGTTAGTGCCTTCTGTAATGGCAGGAAGCAGTGTGTGACTGTCTTTAGCTGTTGCCTGCGGGGACAGATAGAAAATGGAATGGGCATTTCAGAGGGTGTCACTACTCAGGCCCTCAGTGACTCACATGGCTCCAGTTAAGCGGAGTTTTGAAATTAGCATCTCCACTGAAAAGCTTTTCCTAAGGGGCAACTGATGTTTCCAGGTAGAGCAGTTTCCTGCCTCCTAATGAAATGGGAGGAGCACTCTGTGCTTGGACATGATGCCTTTCCAGTAATATTACTGAACTTTGCTGTAAGAAATTCTGATGTCATTTTTTTGGTCTGCTTCATAGATTGGATTAATCAGCAGAGACGCCCTCCGGGTCGCAGAGCTGGCTTCCTTTCATTAGTTTGCACTCAAGCCTTTGTGGAACAAAGAAGGGTTTGTTGAACAAAGCTGGGTCAGTGCTGGGATGAAGAGCCTTGCACCTCTACCCTGCTGATGTGAATTAGGGCTGAGCCATGACTGTAAGTCCTGCGTCCTATGGCCTGGATTGGTAAAAATGCCCTGGCCTCAATCCTTGCTCCTGCAAGAGCCTGCAACCTCAAGAGCCACCCTGAGCTTCCCCAAGCTCCCTAAATGAGACACAGTCAGAAAGCAATGGAGGGAGGGTTTGAGCAACTGCTACTGTGGATAAAAAGAGGTGGTCATTTCATACCATGGTTGCTTTAAAGGCTAAATTCAGTCTGTAGGGGAAAAAAGGTCTTTTTAAGAATAGTTTTGTTAAGGGCAAAACAAGGCTATGAGTGGAGGCTTTTTGAAGGGCCAGTTCTTGCAGGAGATTTGTGGACCACCTGCAGGCTGTGTTCTCTAGGTACCCCTCAAATGTTTTTTCTCTTCTCTTTCAGCTCTTTGAGAACTTCTACTTTGGAGAGGTGCAGCTGGACTCAGTGCGTCTTTCCCAGAGGTTCTCCTCGGACGCCTCTGGCTACTACGCGACGTCTGGGCAGCTGATCTTCTCCTGAAGCGGCAACGTGGCTGCCACAGCAGGTCCACTCATGGGCGAAAGGTGGTTTTATAGGACACAAATTTTGATGACGACTCCAGGCGGGGATGCCCCATGACTCCTCAACAGCATGTTCCAGCCAGGAACCATGGCATTCCTCTGCTGCGTATTGCCTGCCCTCCCTTCAAGGAGAACCAAGGTCCTTATGCCTCCTTTCCCTGTTGGTAGCCAAAACATCACACAGTTGCCTATTTGATATCTGTTGCCTGTTTGTTTTCCAAGGAAAACAGGTGCAGGTGGCTTTTGAGGAATCACCGATGTTTAAGCATGGCTTTATTTCAGAAGAAGGAAGTTTGTTCTTAAAATAAGTATTTAAAATCCAGGAGAGCTCTCTGGAGCGTGATTTCACGATACTGAGGCCAGGCATTGCTTGGATCACCAGCAGCATGCCTGTGTGATGTAGATCTCCAAATAAATTAATTACCTTCAAAAGCAAAGTGTTTATCTCCTGTTGCATTGATGGTTTCTTTAATTAAACTTCCCCTGCACAACTACATTAATAAGAGAGCATTTATGGTAAGAGCACTTCCCAGTGACCGTTTCAGAGCGTGTCAAAAAAACATATGCCTAGTAGGTGTTTTCTCCATTAAAAGAAGAGCAAAACTCTTTGATACCATTGTGAATCCTTCAGAGATCTGAAGATGACTGTTTTTTCTTTTAAATATCCCTGTTCAGTAAGAATAACAACACAGGCTATTGACTTGCTCGAGGATGAATGCTTTGAAAAATAGAAGAAGCTGGTGTTTAGTTGTTTTGCAACAAACTGGTGACAGTGGTGGCTGCTGCTCATTCCTAGTTGCTGCCACGAATGTGGAACCATGCTGTCACTGAGGCAGAGAGCATGTTAGCAAGGGACAGGGCTGCTCCAGCAACACCTCCTCGTAGTAGGAATCAGTTAAGAAATTTTCATCCTGAAGGGAGCTGGCTGTGTTGCCATGCTCTGACTGCATGCACAGACAGCAGTGATAGGCAGTCAGGATTCGGGGTGGCTTTCCCTTTTCACCCCAGTTGTGTTGCCGGTTGTATTTCCAAAGACCAAATTGCCTATCTCTGCTTGCAAGTCTGCCTGCCAGGAACTAAATAATAGATGTTTTTGCCAGTTGCCCTTTACCCTGGAGCCTGCGCATGTACCCAATTACAACCGTTGGAGTTTTTGTCTCTGCTTTTCCTTGCAGTCGAACGCCTTTGTGCTCTCCTAGCAGAGGAGGAAGGGCCGCCTTCAAAAGCACTCGCTCGGCAGAGCACCAGCGCGCTTGCTAACAGCCTGATGCAGGGAGATGCTGAGAGCACTTAACACCGGTTGCTGTCATCTTCCCGCCCGCCTGAAGAGGTACTTGGCGAATCTCCTCAGCCGCCCAAAGCACAGCCCTGGGGAGCTGCTTGCACAGCACCAGCCGCGCTGCCTGCCACAGGAAGGGGCGGTGCGCCTCGGGACGCTGCTCTCTGCTGCCTTTTTAACAACTGAAGCTGAGTGGTACAGGACACAGGGTGCTGTTGGGACTCTGGTTTTCCTTAGTGGAGCATCAGTGGCATTTCTATCACACCTGCTTTCCTCCGTTGCCAATTCTGATTTCTTCTTCAATGAAGTGGACTTAGAGTCTTCTCACCTCCCTAACACAGGACAAGCTTCTCACCTCCCTAACACAGGACAAGCTTTGACTTAGAATCAGTCATAGAATCACAGAATGGTTTGAGTTGGAAGAGACCTTGAAGATATTCAGTTTCAAACCCCCTGCCAAGGGCAGGGACACCTCCCACCAGACCAGGCTGCTCAAGACCCCATCCAGCCTGGCCTTGAACACTTCCAGGGAGGGGGTATAACCACAGCTTCCCTGGGCAACTTGTGCCGGTGTCTCACCACCTTCATTGTGAAGAATTTCTTCCTAATGTCTAATCTAAATCTTCCCCCTTATCAAACAGCATCTCAGTGTGGAGGCAAACATGGCTTTTCTACAAAGAGTGACCAATCTGAGGATATTCATCAACTTCCCCTTAACATAGGCATGTTTTAATGACAATAATTTCTGTTTGGAAGTTGGTTGAACTTCAGCAGTAAATGCTTTATCCCGCTGCTGTAGCCTGGCGTAGCTAAATTAGTTTCACATCTTCATCCCCTGGGCAGAATTAAGCATTCTGGCCTGTTCCTCTCATCCACAGAGCCATAGGTTAGGCTGTGGTCCAGCAAACCATTGTGAAGGTACTTAAATTTACACCTTGCTTGATCCCCTTGTATAACTTTAAGCATACGCATGAGTCTGGGGGAGTGGCAGCCCTGCTTTGCTGGCGGAGGTTCTGTAATGAAAGGGCTTGTTACATGAGGGCAGCAGCATTGGGTGTTATATCCCCTTACCATTACACAAGGGAGCTACTCAAATAAATAAAACACACCTACTGCTTTTTGGGGGATCGGGGCCAGAAAATAATGTACCACAATACATTTACCAACAGTTCTCCCTTTTCTGTCATTATTCATAAATATAATTTGTACAGTTTCATACTGAGCACAATAAAACTGTGTTTTATGCATGGTCGTGTGCCAGTGTATGGAAACCCTGATAAACCAGGCAGTTACAGGTTTGCCAGATTCTGTGGCTCCGCTTCTTTCCCCCATCCCGGCTGTGCCAGAGACTGGCCTCCCCACTTGCAGGTTCCCACATCCTTGCTGCACAGAGAAAGAAGAAAGGACTGGGGGACTTGTTACATATTGTTGGTTTTTTGCTCAGCAGCAAGCCTGACTGGAACCCAGATTGGAATCGTGGCTCATCATTAACTGTAAGGTTGGAAAATACCGTCATTTTCTTAAATCCAGCTCCTGGAAACTGAATTTTAGTTGCATCAGTCTCCCTTAGGGTCAGCATCGCTGTTTCAGGGGCAGCACGTGCACCTGCCATGGGCTGTAGCAGCTGCTTTTCCACTAAGGAAACAGAGCACTGTGTTTTCTTTCCATCCTGAGCATCCTCACAGGGAGAATAAAAGCCGTGTCTGTGTTGGAAGCTTCCCCAGCTGTAGCTGCAAAGGAGCAGCGGGGGCATGGGGCTTCATGCCCCCGCTGCTCCTTTGCAGCTGCAGCTGGGGTGAGTTGTTACCATCCTTCCTTGCAAAACCCAAGCAGCCACAGACATCCCTGCGAACGGCTCTGTGCCCACCTTGCCTGCCTGCCTTCCGTGGGCTAGGAGGAGGGGAGAACCCAAAAGCAATGGGCCAAAACCACCTGCCCTGCTCTGCTCCCCAGCCCCTCTAGGAGCAGGGGTGGGCATCTTCCCCAGAATGCTGTGGTGGGGTGGCCGAGTGACAGGGACTGCAGGGTGGGCATCACAGGGGCGGGGGTTGGAGGATGGGGGATGCAGGGTGGGGACACAGCAGGGACAGAGGGTAAAGGGTGGGGACAGGGTGGAAAATAGGGGACAGGGATAGAGGGTGGGGGATAGAGGGTGGGGCAGGACAGGATCAGGAGCTGCAGGACAGGGGTAAAACAGGGGCAGGGAGTGTGGGATGGGGACATGGTAGAGACTGGGAATGAGGGATGCAGGGTGGGGGTGTGGCAGGGGATGAAGTACGGGGATACAGGCTGGAAATGTAGCAAAGATAAGGGATGTGGGATGGGGATATGGTAGGGACAGGGCATGTGGGATGAGGGGTGCAAGTTGAGGATGTGGAAGGGGATGAAGTGTGTGGGCATGGTATGGACCAGGGAAGCAGAATGAGGATTAGGTAGGGACCAGGGATGCAGGATGCAGGATGGGGACAGGGGAAGAATGGGGGATGCAGGATTAGGTCAGGTCAGGGTTGGGGGATGGAGGATGGGGACTGGGTATGGATCAGGGATGGGGGCTGTGGGATTCAGGATCTGGACAGGTCAGGGATGGACAATGGCGACTGAGTACGGGCCAGGGATATGGGATGTGGGATTCAGGATCTGGTCAGGTCAGGGATGGGGGATGCAGAATGGAGGATGGGGAGCAGATAAGGACTGGGGATGCGGGATGCGCGATGGGGCAGGACAGGGCTAGAAGATGGGGACTGCGTAGGGACCACGATGGGGGATGCAGGGTGGGGCCACATGAGGGACTGGGGATGTGGGATTGGGACGGCAGGGATGAGGTATACAGGATGGGGACTGTATTGGGACCACGATGCAGGAAGAAGCCGGAGACTCGGGAACCCCGTGCTGTGCGGGCCGCTCCCCCCGCCGTGGCGGCGCGCAGGTGCGGCGGGCGCGGCGCAGAAGCCCCGCCCCGCCCCCCTCCCGCGGCCCCGCGGCCGCGCTCCCGCAGCCTTCTACGCTGCGCTCGCCTCGGAGGGGCTCGGCTCAGCCCGGCTCCGCTCCGCTCGGCTCGGCTCAGAGGGGCTCGGTTCGGCTCGGCTGCGCCCAGCTGGGCTGTGCGGCCGCTGCGGCAGCATGCGGGGCTGCGGCGGGCACCGCGCCCTGCGGACCCCGCTGGCGCTGCTGGCGCTGCTCCTGCCTGCGGCCGCGGGGCCCGCCGCAGGGGACACCCCCGGGAATTTCATGGAGGACGAGCAGTGGCTCTCCTCCATCGCTCAGTACGGCGGCCGCATCAAGCACTGGAACCGCTTCCGAGACGTGAGTGCGCCGGGCAACGGGACGGGTGCGGCGCGATGGGACGGGATGGGATGGGGTGACATGGGATGGGGTGGGAAAGGACGGGATGAGATGGCATGGGACGGGATGGCATAGCATGGCATGGGATGGGATGGGATGGGATGGGATGGGATGGGATGGGATGGGATGGGATGGGATAGGACAGGATGCAACGCCGGGACGGAGACCCCTTCCCCGCCGTCTGTGCCTGCCGCTGCGGCTGCCGCAACGCGGCACCCCCGGCACTGGTACCCAGGGATGCTCCTTGCTGCTTGCATCCCGCCACAGCCCCGGGACCGGGGAATGCTCCCGGCTTCCGCAGCGCCAACTCCAAAGCCACCGTGCCCGGTGCCGCCGTGCCCATTACCAGTGTGCCCATTACCACCGTGCCTAGTTACACCATGACCATCACCATCATCCTCATCACCACTGTGCCCATCACCACTGTGCCTAGTGCCATCTTGACCATTTCCCATCACCATCATGACCATCGCCCGAGCCGGTGTGGCTGACACCACGGCCACTGTGGCCAGAGCTTGATGCCAAAACCAGCCTCACGAGAGACCTAGGGATGCCATCCCCTGCACCCTCTCCCAAGGCACTGCATCAAGGCCCAGGCAGGTACAGGTCTTGGCCTCAGACCCTTGGTGACAGCTCAGTGCAGGTCAGAACTCAGGCATCTTCCCTGACTCTCTCTCGCTCTCATCAGCCCTGCACGTGGTGGTCCCTGGGGATGGGGAGGGGATGAGTCAGGGAAGGCGAGGGTGAGGATTCAGAGGCTGCTGGAGCGATGGCTGGTGACCTGATGGCAGGTGACGCGATGGCAGCCTTCGACTCAGCATTCTGTAACCCTTTGCTTTTAACAACAGCCTCAATGGCATTTAGTTCCAACCCTGAATCGTATGGGGCAGACGCAGATTGTTCCTGGGCTTGTTTTACACCCTTTCCCCCATGTTATCACCAGCTCGTGTCCTTCAGGGCAGGAGCACAGCGCTGCATCCCCATCCAAGGTGTGTGGGAGACGTGCAGTAGCCGAGTGGGGGGCACACATCAAGACGCCCCCCCACACGAGTCAGTCCCTCCAGTCTTTGTTCAAATGCACGCTCAGGTTCACCTTGGCAGCAAGGATGAGCTGCTGGGAGATGTGCCCCACTGTGCGCAGGGCAAGGTCACCACTACTCCGACAGATAAACCAGTTAGGGGACTGAGCATGGGAAAGGGTGTAAGTTATAAACCTTCCCAGAGACCCCTGCCAGCAAAATATCCTGCTGGGTGTGCCAGTGATGGGCACCTGGGACCTAGGCTGGCTGCAGATTCTCTTGGGGGAGCATGTGTGGATGTACCCCCCCCACCCTGGGCATCCCTGGCGAGGTTTGGGGCTGAGACCCCCCATCCCTGGGTGCTAAGCAGCATGCGGGGGGCCTACCCGGCAGTGCTGCCGCCACCAGGCCAGGGGAGCTATGGCTCTGCTGGCCGTTAGCACAGGTTAATAAGCAAATCCCAGGATTTGTGGGTTTTCCAGCCTAGCAGCTCTGGTGGAGGAAGCGCAACTCTCCGTGCGGCAGGGAGGAGGCCGGAGGCCGCACCGCAGGGAGCTGCCAAGCACCGCAGTGTTACTAATCATGGCACAGGAACGCAGGCTATCGATTGCAGTGCAAACGCTGCCGCACCGGAGCAATCCCTCCGGAGCTGCCTCCCGCGCCTCTGCTTTGAGCTGCCATCTAAACCCCTGCGCCTCCTCCCTGTGGTGGCAGGGATGTTCCTGCTTTAGTGTCATGAATTCCACTTCAGAGCATCCCATGGGGCAAGCGATCTGCCTGCCTGAAGGGTTTCAGTGGGGACCCTTGGGATGCTTCTGGGGCTCTGAGGTAGCAGTTGTGCCTCCCCAGGCAGTGCCATCCATCCCGCCCTGCTCCCTGGGGGCTTCATATTGAAAAACCAGGGTGGCAGCGACTGTCACCCACAGGGATCTTGGCCTTGCCAGGCTCTCAAGGGCTTCTGCTCACTCATCCCTTCTCACTTCCTGCCTTTCCTGGCCAGCATAAGGCTTCCCAGGGTTGCAGGTCTCGAGCCAGAGATGGGGGAGCAGCTTAGTGGTGAGCACTGGTGGATTAGGGGCTGGTGATGGGACCTTTGGGCACCTTGAAAAGTTGGGGTGCCCAAATGGGCACTGAGGGCTGAGGCTTTGGGCTGCCCCAAGACTGATGGTGGGCACTCTCCCTCTCTCTTTCCCTCTCTTCTTTTGATGTTGGCTGGACCATCTCGCCACCATGCTGCCAGGAGGTAGAGGTGAGCATTGAGGGGCTAACGGGTCTGCCTCACCTGGGCTGCAGCCCACTTTTGGGGAGTGGGCTGCTCCCCTACAGGTGTGAGGGATGCCCGGGGTGTGTGCAATGCTCGGGTGTGTGCAAAGGGAGTTCGCCAGGCTAGTGGCCCCAAGCTAATGGTGGCACACCTGGCCCAGTGTCACCTCCCCTTCCACCTGTGCTCATTCAGGCTCTTCCCCAATTGCAGGATGACTACATCAAGAGCTGGGAGGATAACCAGCCCGGGGATGAAGGTAGTACTGGGATGGGGTGCAGGGGGCTGACTGCTGACTGACGACACTGGGGGTACACATTCTGCCTGCACCCCATGGGTTTTTGCCTTCTGCTGGGAGCGATGGTGGGGCCAGTGTGTGCTGGGAAGTGGCAGCTGATGCCGAGGTGTTTGCCCAGCTGCAGCCTAAATGGGGCTTTGTGCTGAGCCGGCCAGTGGCTCAGCGCTGCTGGGGCTCCCTGTCTGCCCCCCACCTGCTCCACACCTCTCTGCCCCCCCCCAGCCCTGGACACCACCAAGGACCCCTGCCAGAAGGTGAAGTGCAGCCGGCACAAGGTGTGCGTGGCCCAGGGCTACCAGCGCGCCATGTGCATCAGCCGCAAGAAGCTGGAGCACAGGTAGGAGGGCGGTGGGGCCGAGCAGATGGCAGAGGGGACACCGAGGTGGAGATTCAGCACTGTCTCCCTGTGCAGGATCAAGCCGCTGGGTGCCAAGGGGCACGGGGACTGCAAGCCCTGCCACGCCGCCCCACTTGCCACCGTCTGCGGCTCTGATGGCCACACCTACAGCTCGACGGTAAGGACAGTGGCTCATCGTGGGGAGGGAGACCCTGTGCTGTGTGTCCCCCACCCCTCGCCGATGCCCCGCTGCCACCCTGCAGTGCAAGCTGGAGCAGCAGGCATGCCTGGCCAGCAAGCAGCTGACGGTACGATGCGAGGGGCAGTGCCCCTGCCCAACCCCACATGGCCCTGCCAGCGATGTCAAGCAAGGTGAGCAGGATGGGGGGCACTGGCAGCGGGGAGCATCCCCAAGCCCTGCCCAGCCTGATGCCACCCCTATGGAACTCCTCCAGAGCCATGCACTGGGCAGGACCTGGCCGACCTGGGTGACCGCTTGCGTGACTGGTTCCAGCTCTTGCGGGAGAATGCCAAGCAGAACGGCTCCGGTGTCCTCCCTGCCAGCCCTGTCACTGGTAAGTGCCTCCCACAACATGGGGAGGGGGCACGGGATGCTCTCCCAGGGGAAAACTGGGCAACCACAGGCCCCATCCTGTCCTGCAGCGCTGGAGAGGAGTGTGGCAGCCAGCTGTAAGGAGGCAGTGGGGTGGATGTTTGCCCGGCTGGACACGAGCGGGGATCTCTTCCTGGAGGCAGCTGAGCTGGCTGCCATCAACCTGGATAAGTACGAGGTGTGCATCCGCGCCTTCTTCAACTCCTGCGACACCTCCAAGGACGGCCGCGTCTCTGCTCCCGAGTGGTGCTTCTGCTTCTGGAGGGAAAGTGCGTTGTGCCGGGATCGGGAGGCGCACACTTTGCAGGGGGCGTTGCTGGGGGGACAGGAGTTGCTATCTCTGGGGTCAAGGGGATGCACGCCATGGGGTCACGGGGGACCCATGCTGCGGGATTGGGATAGGGGGGAAAACTGGGAGGATGTGCACTGTGGAGTCGAGGGTATACAAACCATAGGGGGTTGCATGCAATGGGATGTGCAACATGATGCTGGGAGGGTACAAGCTGGGGGATCTGGGGGGGGTGTGCCGTGGGATTTGGAGGGATACACATTGTGGGAGGATGCATAGCATGGGATTTGGAGGGGATACACACTGGAGAACGATGCCTGCCATGGGATTTGGGGGGATGTACACTGATTGGGGGGTGGTGGTGCATTCCAAGGGATTTGAGGAGATGCATGACTTGGGGAGATACATAGCATAGGATTTGGGAGGGTATGCACGCTGTGAGGGTAGACATAGGCTGGGATTTGTAGTGCGATGCACACTGTGAGGGGGATGTCTGCCATGGGATTTGGGAGGTTGCAAACTCGGGGGAGAGAAGGCAATTGGATTTGGGATGTTGCATACTGCGCGGAGGTGGGGGGGAATGCCTGCCATGGGATTTGGGGGGACACAGGCCATGAGACTTGGGGGATGCACACTGAGGGGGGAAGCATGCGGTGGGATTTGGGAGGATGCATGCTGTGGAGCGATGCCTGACATGGATTTGAGGGAAGGGGGATGTACACTGGGGAGGGGATGCATAGCATGGGATTTAGGAGGATGCACATCATGGGATTTAGGGGAATGCACATGGGAAGGGATGCATGCAACGGGATTTGGGGAATGCACTCTGCACAGGCAATGTGTGCTTTGGAATTTGAGGGGATGCACACTGAGGAGGGAGCTGCATTCTGTGGGATTTAGGGGGATGCAGGCCATGGGATTTGGAGGGATGCACACTGAGGGGGGGAATACATAGCATGGGATTTGTAGGGGGATGTACACTGTGGTGGGGTGCATCTCATGGGATTTAAGGAGATGCAAGCTATGGGATTTGAGGAGATGCACACTTTGAGGGGAATGCGTAGCATGGGTTTTGGGGGAATGCACATGGTGAAGGGGATGCCTGCCATGGGATTTGGGGGCATGCACAGTGTAGGGGTGGTGCATGCCATGGGGAATGCATGCTGTGGAGTCTGGGGGATGCACACGATGCGACTGCATGCTGTGGGGTCAGGGGACTGCACATCCTGGGACCAGGGGCTGCACACCAAGGGGTCTTCAAGAGCAGTATCTCGGGGGGTGCCTGCTATGGGGACAGGGGCTGCTCGCTTTGGGGGGGGGGGGGGAGCGCTGCACCCCTACCCTAAGAGCAATCTCTGGGGATGCTGCAGAGCCACCCTGCCTCAAGGAGCTGGAGAAGATTCAGATCCAAGAAACGGCCAAAAAAAAGCCAGGTGAGTGAGGGGTCCGCAGGCCCCTGACCGCCGGCGTGGCCAGGCTGGAGACAGATGTGGATGTGGAGCTCTGTGGGGTTCTCGCACCGCACATGTTTCAGGGACCATCGCTTCCCTGCAGGAACATTCATCCCCAGCTGCGATGAGGATGGGTACTACCGGCGGGCGCAGTGTGAGCCGGATGGCGGGGAGTGCTGGTGTGTGGACCAGCATGGTGCTGAGCTGACGGGCACCCGCAGCCACGGCACCCCTGACTGTGGTGAGCACCAGGGGGATCTGGGGGGAGCCCCCACATGTGGAGGGTGCCACAGCCCTGGGAACCCACTGTGAGCCTCTGCCTCTCATCCCCACAGAGGAGGCAGCAGGATTTTCAGGTGACTTCGGGAGCAGTGTGGGCTGGGAGGATGAGGAGGAGAAGGAGCCGGAGGAGGCAGGCGAGGAAGGCGAGGAAGAGGAGGGCGAAGCGGGTGAGGGTGATGACGGCGGCTACATCTGGTAGAGGAGCAGGAGAGCCTCGTGGGCGGCACGGCCGGGCAGCAGCCTCCCAGCCAGGGGTCCCCGTGAATGCCCTGCTGCCGGTGTGGCATGGGGTGGGTGCACCCCCCCCCACCCTGTGTGGGATGGCGTGTCAGGGTGATCACACGGGGAGGGGGTGAGTGGGGTGGGGGAGGCCACGCCTGTGTGAATTTAAGCTTTCTTTTTTGGGGGGGGGAGGGGGTAGAGCCTTGTAGGCCTGATGTGCTGCTCCGTGGGCTTCAACTGGGAAAACGGCACTAATAAAAGTGGGAAAAAGGAAAAAAAATTAAAAAAAAAAAAATAGATAAGCTGCTCCCCCCCCATTCCGTGCATCCTCCAGTGCTCTGCTTGTGTGGCTGCCCCAGCCCCCGGTGTTGTGTAGCGGCTGTGAAATAAATACCCCGTGCTGTGTCAAATGCTTGACCATTCCTCCCTGATCCAAACACACTCCATGCTACAGGGTGCTGGGGGGTCCCAGCTGCTGCCCCTCGGGTAGGGTGGGATGGGGGTAGGGGGGGTGCCCCTGGTTTTGTTCCCTGCACTCAGCAGGCACAGGGCTGGAGCTGACCTCTCTCTGCAGTGTCCCAGCCCCCAGTACAGCCCCCAACCCTCTCCAGGACCCCAGCCCCAAATGACCAATCCCCTCTTCCCCACTGTGTAAGGGCCTGAGCCACAGCAGGACCCAGAACTGCTATCCTAACTTATACAGCCCCGCACATGACCCTACATCCCTTACAGGAACCCACCCTACTCCAATCCAACCCCCACTCCCCACCTTAGCCAGGACCTCCACCCACCCACCACCACCGCCACTTGGCACCATGGGACACCAGTGACTCAATTCACAGCATTTATGGCTCCAGGGAGAAAATAAAACAAACCCCAAACCTCCCCAGTCTGGGGTTGCCAGTAACTGGCAAAGGCACCTTGGTTTGTCCCTCGCCCACCCTCTGCCAGCCACAGTGCTTGGTTCCAACACCATCAGGGCCAAAGAGGGGACACAGCAGCTCCATCCCTGGCTCGATGCCCGCTGGGACATGGTGGATCAGAGCTTGCTGGGCAGACCCGGCTGCCGCTGGAGCCGCCAGGCTGCCTGTACTCCCTCACTTGCCCGGTTGAGCCCCCCAAAGGCATCGGGGTTGCTGGTGTGGTGGTAGTGCGCAATGAGAGGCTGCAGGATGGTGATGGGGATGCAGAAGTTGAGGTGGGGATAAGTGGCCCCCATGCTGGTGTCCCGGGTATTGCTGGCCACGATCCCTGGTGGGGAGAGGGGTGATGGCCATGTCACTGGGTCTGGCCAGGGGGCACCCATGGAACCCCAGTCACCCACCCACAGGAGACCCCCAGCTTACCCAGTAGGCGCCCGCTCTGGGAGGAAACGAGGGGGCCACCGCTTGAGCCCCCATGGACGGCACAAGTGGTCTGCAGCATGACAGGCTGTCCAGCAACCGCCACCACGGCCGAGAGGACCCCCACCGTCACTGAGGGGCCACATGCACGCCCTAGCGCCCCAAAGCCCACCACGATCACCTCCTCTCCTGCGGTGGGGAAAGGTGGGTTCAAGGGGGTGATCTCCACACCCTGCGACTCCACATATCCCCCCAGCTGCTTACCTGGGAGAAAGGTGTCTGCTAGATGCAGGGGGACAAAACCTGGCACGCTCTCCTCCAGCTCCACCACTGCCACATCGAAGGGGGAGGACTCCTCGGTGGCAAACACCACATGCCCACCGAGGGCAGTGGCAGCCCTAAAGACATGGTATGTGAGATGTCAGTGTGGGGACACAGGGCAGGGGATGAGGTGGGGGACATAGTGCAGGGGACAAAGCGGAGGACACAGGGCACGGGATGAGGCGGGGGACACAGGGCACGGGATGAGGCAGGGGACACACAGCTGTGCTCACCGGCCAGGGCTGGGCGCCAGCGTCACCCACAGCGGGACCTGGGCCTCCACAACGTGCCGGCAGGTGAGGAGCAGCCGAGGGCCCAGCAGCACTCCTGAGCCCCACGCTGCCCCACACTCCACCAGCGCCACCCAGCCATGGGTGTCCTGCCTGCTGGCCCCCCGCACCGCTGCCGCCACCGGTGTTGCTGGCACCACCACTCCGGCTTCATACAGGGCTTTGGCGCTGCTGCGCAGGATAGCGTCGAGGGAGCAGAGCAGGGCGAGCCCGACCCATTCGGCGCCCTTCCAGCAGAAGGAGGCGGCGATGACGGCCACCAGGCAGGGCCTGGCCGGCGAGGGCATGAAGGCGCCGCCGCCCTCGGTGCCAGGCAGGCAGCGGGCGTCGGTGAAGATGAGGGCGTTCTCCTCGCCGACCACGTTGCTCACCACGCCCTTGCTGAGGGCGTTGAGGAAAAGGTCGGGGCAGAGGGTGCCGAAGGGAGACCCACAGGCCAGCAGCGCCTCGCCCTTGCGCAGGCAACGGGCGCTTGCCCGGGCCGCCCAGCCGCCCGCGGGCTGCTCCAAGCCGGGCACCCGCAGCCACGCGAACCAGTGCAGGGCGGCGTAGCCGGCGTCCCCGCCTGGCTCTCCGCCGAAGCTCCACTGCTCCGCGGGACCGAGGGCGCCCGCCAGTGCTCGCCGGAAGCCGCCGCAAGGCACCAGCGCCAGCAGCCGCGCCTCGAGCTGCCGCGCCGGGGCCGGGGGCTGCAGCACTCGGAGGCGGGGGCGGGTCTGCAGAGCGGCGGGGAGCAGCGCGCGCGGCTGCGTCCAGGCGGCGGCTCCGGCCCGCAGGAACGGGGCGAACACGGCGCCCTGGCACAGCACCAGCCCGGGCCGGCGACTCAGCACCACCCCGCTGCAGCTGCGGGTGGCGCCGCCCGGGACCGAGACGCTCACAGCGCAGCACTCCAGCTCCTCCGCCATTGCGGCGGCCGAGGGGGCGGTGCCGGGAGGGGCGGTGAAACGTGCCTCAGCACCAGCACCAGCACCACCCAACGCAGCGCTCTGCAGACACCCCTCCGCCTCCTCACCTCCCTCCCGCGCCCTTCGGCCCCGCCCCTCTTCCCCCACCCCGCCTCTTCTCCCCTCCCCCGACAGCCCCGCGCCTTCCCCCATTGGCTGCGACCGTAGGGGGTGGGGGGGGGGGAGGGAGCGCAACGTGGCAGCGGAGGCCCCTCCCACTCCACCGCGCCTCAGATTCCCCCAAGCATCACCACCCTATCCCGCTTCCCTCAAACCCCGTTTATTTAACCCAAAACGAGCGCTAGGGAGCAACGAGATGCCAGACAAACACTGCGTGGAGTAGAAAAGCAGCTGGTTTAGTCTACACAAACGCCAAACACTCTGTTTGACACCCACCCCAGCAAGAGAATTCAATGCCTGCCACCCCCAGACTCCCACCCCTCACCAAGAACACGGATCCCCGGAAGCCAAAGGGTATGAATCCCCAGGAGCCAAAGGCCAGCGAACCTCCGGAACCAAAGGCCACAGAGCCTTGGGAGCACCCCCCTCTCCGTGACACAGCACAGCCACCCTGCAGCTGGGTTGGGCCCAAGCGCAACCTTTATTGACAGGGCAATCAATACCTCGGTTCAGGAACTGGTGAAATAGCTAAATGCCATTAAATATCCTTTTATAAAACACCATCCTGACTCCGGCTTACACACGGTGAGTGTTGAACTACAACGTTAGAAGGGATGCTGCTTACATGAATGCTTTCTTTAAAAAATATAGTTGCTTTTTCCTTTTCTTGTTGTTTTTTTAAGTCAATTGCCCACAGTGGTGAGACGCGCTCTCTCTTTCAGCTGTTACTGCGCAGTATGCTGAGCCCAAATTCCCAGATCCCACTGGCCCCGCCGTAACTGAACCAAACGGGACAAGCTGCACCCATGTGCAGGACAGTGCCTTCAAACTGTCCCATGGAAAAGAGTTGTGTCACCACTGTGTATCGGGCAGCCAAAAACCCAGAGTCTCCTGGTCAATGCCAGGACGTGGTTGGAAATTTCGCCTTCCATGTTCGAGTAGAAAAGTCTGTAGGAAGCTGTGACAGGATCAGTCCAGAGGAGGAAAACCCTTGTGTCTGCCTGAGTGTCAGTCAATGTACTGCGACAGCCAGCGGAAGCCCTCGCCATAGCCTTGCCGCTTCAGCACGCTGCACATGAACACCTCCATTGGACGCGCATTCAGGTCTTTCAGTGGCACGTTTCCCTAGGGAAAGCCAAAGAGAAGTCAGAACTGTGCCCCTGCCATTCTCAGGGAAGTAGAAAACCAGTTCTCACCATCGAGGGAAACCCAGGACAGACTGGCCCACAAGGCTGTTGGAGCCAGCCCTGCAGCACAGCGGATATCAGAAACACTGAAGTAATTAATTTTCCAGGCACAGTGCAATGTGCCTTAAGGACTGATTAATTCCCTGATTGCTGCAGAGGTACCACATTTTGCACAATTCCGGTAGCTTCCAAACTTTCCCGGACATGTAATTATTATCAGCTTGGTCAATGTTCTGGACAAATTCAATCCATTTCTCAAGGGAGCCTAACTCCATAGTGAAACCCGTGAGCCCTCCCTCTGCTGCAGATGATCTGAGGTTCAGATGCCACTCTACCTTGCCCGTGGTCTGTCCATAGAGCCCAAAGATCTCCCGCAGCTTCTCCTCACTGATGGCCTCTGGTCTGTCGATTTTGTTACCCAGGATAAGGATTGGCACATTGGATATTGTCTCATCCGTCATGAGTGCCTGCATGGGAGATGGAAGAGTTAACCAGAGGCAGAACAAATGCTCAGAAGTCAAAGAAAACTGGTTTTGTTTCAGCTCTGAGACCACTAAGGGTTATCTTCCAGAACTACAGTACCCCTGAGGAACAACAGTCTTTCTGGAAAGACTTCTCAGCAGCAGCTCCTATCTAAACCCACAGAATCTTAAAATATTTCTGCAAAGGCAGCTCCAGAACTCACAATTGACCCACAGGAAGGGCATTCAGGCTTCTCCAGCTTTTAAATCCACTCTATTTCAGTCCCTGCATAAATCAATCCACCAATTCCTATATTCCTATATAAGTACACATTTCAGATGCCACATCACTGGCATAAAGGGAGCACTGGGAGTGGAAATCCAGAGCACACATTCCAGCCCCCCCCCAAAAGAACGTTATTTACAATTTAGCTATTCCAAGCTCTGGGGGAAATAAAAAAACAGAAGGATATTTACATTAAGCTCCACTTTGGATTCCATAAGACGGGAGTGGTCTGCACAGTCCACCAGGAAGACAATCCCATTGATGGCAGGCAGGTAGTTCTTCCACACGCGGCGAGCTGGAAAACAGAGGCAAACAACACTGGGAAAACTATAGCCCAAATCGTTCCAATTTTCCCCAGGTAAGACCTGCAGGCAAAGGGACCCTCAAGCTAAGCAGTGCAAAGAGCCAGTTACGCTCTCCCTGCTTTCTCAAGTAAGCCTTGGCACCCAGCGCTGCTTTTCTATCCAGGTGTCTTTCCTGTGACATTTTGTGTATTAAAAAAGGTCAGAAAATCTTCTCTGAGAACTTCTGGAAACTCTAAAAATGGATATTAAACAATTATCCAAAAGAATTATGCCTATGACATTCAAGACTTCCCTGGCTAAAAGCATTCCAGGCAGCGGAGCACAGACTGGCAGCATTATATTTCCAAACTGCCAGAAATTAGCACAAGTACTGAATCACTGATGTGTTAAATCCAGGAGATTACTCCCACATATAACTCCATAAACAATTTCAGGCAACAAATACTCAGGTACTGCTAATTCCTATCCATTTTTGGTTGGTTTTTGTTCAGGTGGCTGGGATTGTGGCAGAAATTGAAAGGTTGACCTCACTGGGGGCTCCCACTCAGGAGCTCTCCTGTTACCTTGCTCATGTCCCCCCAAGTCGAAAGTGGTAAAGGTCATTCCGGCAATCGTCAGCTCCTCTGATGCTGGAAAGAACAACACAGGCTGTGTTTGAGGAAAACAAAGCGGCTGTCACAGCCAGGACTTCCTGGAGACTCCTATTAACATCACACATGCTCCTCATCCCAGGTATCCTGTAGAATTTGGGAATACCCTACAAGATTACGTCACTGAAATGGGTGTTGTTTCACAAAACCTGGAGCAGGGTAATTACTTCTGCCTCCACACTTAAGCAAGTACTTATTAATCTGCAATTATTATTCTTTCCATTAGAAGCCCGCTCCCTCCCCAGGAGAGGTGTGGCATTATCCAAACCCTGCCAATCCAAGTTCTCCATTTCTATACTTGGGAGAAAAACACAAATCCACTCCAACTCTGGCAACAAATGTCCAGCTACAACCTCAGACAGTTTTAAGACCCTTAATGTCCATCTCCCCAGTCCAGACTTTTCACAGAGGCATATTCTGACACCTGTGTCCCCAAAATTTAAGCAAAAAATCCCCACTGGAGGCTGGTGGGGCTCTGTGGTGAGCAGACTTACTGGGATGTAGTGTTGGAACATGCTGTCCCAGCCTGTCATCTTTCAGCATGTGCAGCAGAGTTGTTTTCCCTGCATTATCCAAGCCCAGAAACACCAGTTTTCCAGACTTCTTGTACAAACCTGGCAGAAAAACAGAAAAGGAAGAAAAACTCCAGTACACTCATCTCAGCACCTGAGCAGGAAACTGTTCATGTGCAAGCCCCTCTCATAGAGACACAATGTCGTCCTTACATTGACCGTTCTTCATTGCATGGACACAGAACAGCTGGATAAAGCTGGTACAGCTTGAAGTGGCTTTTACAAAGGCAACATCTACAGGAACAGACATTTTCAAAGCTTGCATTTCTACAAGTGAAGTATTGTTTCTCAGATAGACCCTAGCAGCTGAGCATTACTGATGTCATGGATCAACCTGTCGCTCTGAAGGGTGAAAACGGAATAAACCAATGAAAAACAGAGGCAAGCTGTGAAAGAACACACTCAAAGCAGGAAACACCGCATCATTTTGTTTGTATAAACTGATTATTCCCACTTCCAGCTATGCATGTGACACAGGGAAGTTCCCTTAGGTTCCCAGTAAGACTTTTCTACATTTCTCTAGACAGAGCATGCCCCGTCCTCCACGGGAATCCACAACTCGGGTGGGAGATGCTGGGCTTCCTGCCCTGCAGAGAAGCAGCAAGCCCAGCTGCGCAGCTCGCCCGGCCCCGGCCAAAGCTGAGGCCGGCACTGCCGCACCGAGGGAAGCAGGGAGAGCGGGCAGGCAGGCAGCACCGCAACGGCGGGGGACAGAACCACACCGGGCTGGAGAGCTGGGGGACCGGGAGGGGCGGAGTTACCCAAAAACTGCAGGACGCTGCTGAAGCCGTTGTAGAGCCACTCGAAAAGGAACGACATCGCTGGAGATCGATCACCTGCGGGGACAGAACCGAGCGTCTAGGCTCGGGGTGGAGACCGGCGGGGCCGCACGGCGACCGGCAGAGAAGGTGGCAGTCACAGTCCAGTCCCGGACCCGGCCTCACACCGCCTACCTCGGTACACCGCGTCTCACTCAGCAGGCGCAGCTCCAGACGGAAATGCGTCCCCACCGCGTCTCGCCCGCTTCCGCTTCCGCAGAGACGCGCTGGAGACCGGCGCGCGCCTGGCTTCTGACGTAACATGAACTCTATCCGACTGCAAGGCCCGGGGCAATCGAGTTCGGGACCGCCGATAGGGAAAAACGATGCCCCAGACCCGGGATCCCTGAGAGACCTACGATAGAGCACAACCCGATAAACGTTCCGGGAAGGCCCTAAAGACAGCGGAGCAGCGCCCCGGGGCTGCAAGGGATGGGCACAGAGAGAAGGGACACCGAAAGTTATTACAGATAGCAGTGCCTCCCAGCTGGGTCAAGTGTGTGTATAGTTAGGTGGGGGTGAGAGCACGGATGAGTGTTTGTGAGTGTACGGGTTTGCCCCACGCTGCCCTGTGTGCCCGCAGTGCGTGGGGCTGGTCAGGGGCTGCCCTGCCATCTGAAGGGCGTGGAGTGGCATGGGTCCGAGAGGCGTTGGGGGCCTGCGGGGGTCGTAGGAGAGCAGCGGGCAGGGGCTGTGAGCACGGCGCAGGCCCCTTGGGTGTGGTCCCGGACGCGTAGCGTGTCGTGGCTGTTGTGGGATTGTAGAGTCGTGGCTGTAGTTGTGATGCAGGGGGCGATGGTTATTTTAGTGCTGTGTGTGTGTGTGTGTTGATAGTGTTGTGTGAGTGTTTTCGTGTGTTGTTTGTTGTTGTCACGGTGTTTGCGTGAGGGTGTGTTTTTGTATCTGTGTAGTATGTTGGGAGGTGCGTTTTGTTGTTGGTGTGGGTGTTTTTGTGTGCTGTCGTTGTAGGTGTAGGTGTAGGTGTAGGTGTAGGTGAGCGTGAGTGTGTTTTGCGTAGGCCGTGTGTTTGCGCGTGGGTGGTCGCTGATGCATGCATGGTAGTGAGGGCAGCGTGTAGAGGGTGAAGGGTGGGTCAGGAGAGGGCTGTTGTGAGGAGCAGTGGTGCCTACGGCCATACCACCCTGAGAACGCCCGATCTCGTCTGATCTCGGCAGCTAAGCAGGGTCGGGCCCGGTTAGTACTTGGATGGGAGACCGCCTGGGAATACCGGGTGCTGTAGGCTTTTGCTCTTGGAGCTCGGTGCGCGGCGGCGGCGGCGGGGTGAGGGCCGCAGACCCCCGCTTTGGTCTTGGGCTGCTGGGTGTGGGGAGAGGTGCGCGGGGAGCGTGCTGTTGCCCTGCAGCGACATGAGCCCTCGCAGCAGCGCTTCAGCTGCCGCGGGCCAAGGGTCCTGGCCCACAGCCGCCCGCGCAGGCAACAGCTCTGTGTCGCCGCAGGACGTCGGTGGGCCGGCGGTCCTGCTGCGGCGTTGGTGCCCACAACCCCCCGTCCCGAAGCCCCAGCGCTGAGGCTCTGCAGAAGAGGGAGTTGAGACGCGCTTTTGCAGCTCCCCAGCAACTCTCTGGGCTCGCCAGCCCATTGGCGGGGGGTGGTCAGGGAGCGGGTGGCACGCCGGCCCGCTTCGAGGGCTGCCTGGGTGCCGCCACGTCCCACCCGGCCGGCCGGAGGCCACCAGCGACATCCCCCACCGTGGCCCAGCGGGGCGGTTGCCTGCTGGCCCTGCGCCGCGAGGCGCGGCCGTGCCTGGGGCTGGCGGTCTGGCAGCTCCCCGCAAAGCGCACGGGGACCGTCACCGCTGCCCAGCCGGTAGAGCCCCTGCGCTGGCGTCCGCCACGTCAACCGCAGCTGGGCAGCGGGCTCACTCGTCCCCTGGGGCTGTTGCTGTCCCTGCAGCCGTCGCAAGGGTCCCCTTGGTTGGCCACCCAGGGCGGGCCCCATCGCCCAGCCGGTACCCTTTGCCCGACGCTGGCCTGCGTGCCCGCAGTGCGTGGGGCTGGTCAGGGGCCCCCGCGGCCCTCCGCGGGGAGAGGCTGCCCCGCCGTCTGAAGGGCGTGGAGTGGCATGGGTCCGAGAGGCGTTGGGGGCCTGCGGGGGTCGTAGGAGAGCAGCGGGCAGGGGCTGTGAGCACGGCGCAGGCCCCTTGGGTGTGGTCCCGGACGCGGAGCGTGTCGTGGCTGTTGTGGGATTGTAGAGTCGTGGCTGTAGTTGTGATGCAGGGGGCGATGGTTATTTTAGTGCTGTGTGTGTGTGTGTGTTGATAGTGTTGTGTGAGTGTTTTCGTTTGTTGTTTGTTGTTGTCACGGTGTTTGCGTGAGGGTGTGTTTTTGTATCTGTGTAGTATGTGGGGAGGTGCGTTTTGTTGTTGGTGTGGGTGTTTTTGTGTGCTGTCGTTGTAGGTGTAGGTGTAGGTGTAGGTGTAGGTGTAGGTGTAGGTGTAGGTGTAGGTGTAGGTGTAGGTGAGCGTGAGTGTGTTTTGCGTAGGCCGTGTGTTTGCGCGTGGGTGGTCGCTGATGCATGCATGGTAGTGAGGGCAGCGTGTAGAGGGTGAAGGGTGGGTCAGGAGAGGGCTGTTGTGAGGAGCAGTGGTGCCTACGGCCATACCACCCTGAGAACGCCCGATCTCGTCTGATCTCGGCAGCTAAGCAGGGTCGGGCCCGGTTAGTACTTGGATGGGAGACCGCCTGGGAATACCGGGTGCTGTAGGCTTTTGCTCTTGGAGCTCGGTGCGCGGCGGCGGCGGCGGGGTGAGGGCCGCAGACCCCCGCTTTGGTCTTGGGCTGCTGGGTGTGGGGAGAGGTGCGCGGGGAGCGTGCTGTTGCCCTGCAGCGACATGAGCCCTCGCAGCAGCGCTTCAGCTGCCGCGGGCCAAGGGTCCTGGCCCACAGCCGCCCGCGCAGGCAACAGCTCTGTGTCGCCGCAGGACGTCGGTGGGCCGGCGGTCCTGCTGCGGCGTTGGTGCCCACAACCCCCCGTCCCGAAGCCCCAGCGCTGAGGCTCTGCAGAAGAGGGAGTTGAGACGCGCTTTTGCAGCTCCCCAGCAACTCTCTGGGCTCGCCAGCCCATTGGCGGGGGGTGGTCAGGGAGCGGGTGGCACGCCGGCCCGCTTCGAGGGCTGCCTGGGTGCCGCCACGTCCCACCCGGCCGGCCGGAGGCCACCAGCGACATCCCCCACCGTGGCCCAGCGGGGCGGTTGCCTGCTGGCCCTGCGCCGCGAGGCGCGGCCGTGCCTGGGGCTGGCGGTCTGGCAGCTCCCCGCAAAGCGCACGGGGACCGTCACCGCTGCCCAGCCGGTAGAGCCCCTGCGCTGGCGTCCGCCACGTCAACCGCAGCTGGGCAGCGGGCTCACTCGTCCCCTGGGGCTGTTGCTGTCCCTGCAGCCGTCGCAAGGGTCCCCTTGGTTGGCCACCCAGGGCGGGCCCCATCGCCCAGCCGGTACCCTTTGCCCGACGCTGGCCTGCGTGCCCGCAGTGCGTGGGGCTGGTCAGGGGCCCCCGCGGCCCTCCGCGGGGAGAGGCTGCCCCGCCGTCTGAAGGGCGTGGAGTGGCATGGGTCCGAGAGGCGTTGGGGGCCTGCGGGGGTCGTAGGAGAGCAGCGGGCAGGGGCTGTGAGCACGGCGCAGGCCCCTTGGGTGTGGTCCCGGACGCGGAGCGTGTCGTGGCTGTTGTGGGATTGTAGAGTCGTGGCTGTAGTTGTGATGCAGGGGGCGATGGTTATTTTAGTGCTGTGTGTGTGTGTGTGTTGATAGTGTTGTGTGAGTGTTTTCGTGTGTTGTTTGTTGTTGTCACGGTGTTTGCGTGAGGGTGTGTTTTTGTATCTGTGTAGTATGTTGGGAGGTGCGTTTTGTTGTTGGTGTGGGTGTTTTTGTGTGCTGTCGTTGTAGGTGTAGGTGTAGGTGTAGGTGTAGGTGTAGGTGTAGGTGAGCGTGAGTGTGTTTTGCGTAGGCCGTGTGTTTGCGCGTGGGTGGTCGCTGATGCATGCATGGTAGTGAGGGCAGCGTGTAGAGGGTGAAGGGTGGGTCAGGAGAGGGCTGTTGTGAGGAGCAGTGGTGCCTACGGCCATACCACCCTGAGAACGCCCGATCTCGTCTGATCTCGGCAGCTAAGCAGGGTCGGGCCCGGTTAGTACTTGGATGGGAGACCGCCTGGGAATACCGGGTGCTGTAGGCTTTTGCTCTTGGAGCTCGGTGCGCGGCGGCGGCGGCGGGGTGAGGGCCGCAGACCCCCGCTTTCGTCTTGGGCTGCTGGGTGTGGGGAGAGGTGCGCGGGGAGCGTGCTGTTGCCCTGCAGCGACATGAGCCCTCGCAGCAGCGCTTCAGCTGCCGCGGGCCAAGGGTCCTGGCCCACAGCCGCCCGCGCAGGCAACAGCTCTGTGTCGCCGCAGGACGTCGGTGGGCCGGCGGTCCTGCTGCGGCGTTGGTGCCCACAACCCCCCGTCCCGAAGCCCCAGCGCTGAGGCTCTGCAGAAGAGGGAGTTGAGACGCGCTTTTGCAGCTCCCCAGCAACTCTCTGGGCTCGCCAGCCCATTGGCGGGGGGTGGTCAGGGAGCGGGTGGCACGCCGGCCCGCTTCGAGGGCTGCCTGGGTGCCGCCACGTCCCACCCGGCCGGCCGGAGGCCACCAGCGACATCCCCCACCGTGGCCCAGCGGGGCGGTTGCCTGCTGGCCCTGCGCCGCGAGGCGCGGCCGTGCCTGGGGCTGGCGGTCTGGCAGCTCCCCGCAAAGCGCACGGGGACCGTCACCGCTGCCCAGCCGGTAGAGCCCCTGCGCTGGCGTCCGCCACGTCAACCGCAGCTGGGCAGCGGGCTCACTCGTCCCCTGGGGCTGTTGCTGTCCCTGCAGCCGTCGCAAGGGTCCCCTTGGTTGGCCACCCAGGGCGGGCCCCATCGCCCAGCCGGTACCCTTTGCCCGACGCTGGCCTGCGTGCCCGCAGTGCGTGGGGCTGGTCAGGGGCCCCCGCGGCCCTCCGCGGGGAGAGGCTGCCCCGCCGTCTGAAGGGCGTGGAGTGGCATGGGTCCGAGAGGCGTTGGGGGCCTGCGGGGGTCGTAGGAGAGCAGCGGGCAGGGGCTGTGAGCACGGCGCAGGCCCCTTGGGTGTGGTCCCGGACGCGTAGCGTGTCGTGGCTGTTGTGGGATTGTAGAGTCGTGGCTGTAGTTGTGATGCAGGGGGCGATGGTTATTTTAGTGCTGTGTGTGTGTGTGTGTTGATAGTGTTGTGTGAGTGTTTTCGTGTGTTGTTTGTTGTTGTCACGGTGTTTGCGTGAGGGTGTGTTTTTGTATCTGTGTAGTATGTTGGGAGGTGCGTTTTGTTGTTGGTGTGGGTGTTTTTGTGTGCTGTCGTTGTAGGTGTAGGTGTAGGTGTAGGTGTAGGTGTAGGTGTAGGTGAGCGTGAGTGTGTTTTGCGTAGGCCGTGTGTTTGCGCGTGGGTGGTCGCTGATGCATGCATGGTAGTGAGGGCAGCGTGTAGAGGGTGAAGGGTGGGTCAGGAGAGGGCTGTTGTGAGGAGCAGTGGTGCCTACGGCCATACCACCCTGAGAACGCCCGATCTCGTCTGATCTCGGCAGCTAAGCAGGGTCGGGCCCGGTTAGTACTTGGATGGGAGACCGCCTGGGAATACCGGGTGCTGTAGGCTTTTGCTCTTGGAGCTCGGTGCGCGGCGGCGGCGGCGGGGTGAGGGCCGCAGACCCCCGCTTTGGTCTTGGGCTGCTGGGTGTGGGGAGAGGTGCGCGGGGAGCGTGCTGTTGCCCTGCAGCGACATGAGCCCTCGCAGCAGCGCTTCAGCTGCCGCGGGCCAAGGGTCCTGGCCCACAGCCGCCCGCGCAGGCAACAGCTCTGTGTCGCCGCAGGACGTCGGTGGGCCGGCGGTCCTGCTGCGGCGTTGGTGCCCACAACCCCCCGTCCCGAAGCCCCAGCGCTGAGGCTCTGCAGAAGAGGGAGTTGAGACGCGCTTTTGCAGCTCCCCAGCAACTCTCTGGGCTCGCCAGCCCATTGGCGGGGGGTGGTCAGGGAGCGGGTGGCACGCCGGCCCGCTTCGAGGGCTGCCTGGGTGCCGCCACGTCCCACCCGGCCGGCCGGAGGCCACCAGCGACATCCCCCACCGTGGCCCAGCGGGGCGGTTGCCTGCTGGCCCTGCGCCGCGAGGCGCGGCCGTGCCTGGGGCTGGCGGTCTGGCAGCTCCCCGCAAAGCGCACGGGGACCGTCACCGCTGCCCAGCCGGTAGAGCCCCTGCGCTGGCGTCCGCCACGTCAACCGCAGCTGGGCAGCGGGCTCACTCGTCCCCTGGGGCTGTTGCTGTCCCTGCAGCCGTCGCAAGGGTCCCCTTGGTTGGCCACCCAGGGCGGGCCCCATCGCCCAGCCGGTACCCTTTGCCCGACGCTGGCCTGCGTGCCCGCAGTGCGTGGGGCTGGTCAGGGGCCCCCGCGGCCCTCCGCGGGGAGAGGCTGCCCCGCCGTCTGAAGGGCGTGGAGTGGCATGGGTCCGAGAGGCGTTGGGGGCCTGCGGGGGTCGTAGGAGAGCAGCGGGCAGGGGCTGTGAGCACGGCGCAGGCCCCTTGGGTGTGGTCCCGGACGCGGAGCGTGTCGTGGCTGTTGTGGGATTGTAGAGTCGTGGCTGTAGTTGTGATGCAGGGGGCGATGGTTATTTTAGTGCTGTGTGTGTGTGTGTGTTGATAGTGTTGTGTGAGTGTTTTCGTTTGTTGTTTGTTGTTGTCACGGTGTTTGCGTGAGGGTGTGTTTTTGTATCTGTGTAGTATGTGGGGAGGTGCGTTTTGTTGTTGGTGTGGGTGTTTTTGTGTGCTGTCGTTGTAGGTGTAGGTGTAGGTGTAGGTGTAGGTGTAGGTGTAGGTGTAGGTGTAGGTGTAGGTGTAGGTGAGCGTGAGTGTGTTTTGCGTAGGCCGTGTGTTTGCGCGTGGGTGGTCGCTGATGCATGCATGGTAGTGAGGGCAGCGTGTAGAGGGTGAAGGGTGGGTCAGGAGAGGGCTGTTGTGAGGAGCAGTGGTGCCTACGGCCATACCACCCTGAGAACGCCCGATCTCGTCTGATCTCGGCAGCTAAGCAGGGTCGGGCCCGGTTAGTACTTGGATGGGAGACCGCCTGGGAATACCGGGTGCTGTAGGCTTTTGCTCTTGGAGCTCGGTGCGCGGCGGCGGCGGCGGCGGGGTGAGGGCCGCAGACCCCCGCTTTGGTCTTGGGCTGCTGGGTGTGGGGAGAGGTGCGCGGGGAGCGTGCTGTTGCCCTGCAGCGACATGAGCCCTCGCAGCAGCGCTTCAGCTGCCGCGGGCCAAGGGTCCTGGCCCACAGCCGCCCGCGCAGGCAACAGCTCTGTGTCGCCGCAGGACGTCGGTGGGCCGGCGGTCCTGCTGCGGCGTTGGTGCCCACAACCCCCCGTCCCGAAGCCCCAGCGCTGAGGCTCTGCAGAAGAGGGAGTTGAGACGCGCTTTTGCAGCTCCCCAGCAACTCTCTGGGCTCGCCAGCCCATTGGCGGGGGGTGGTCAGGGAGCGGGTGGCACGCCGGCCCGCTTCGAGGGCTGCCTGGGTGCCGCCACGTCCCACCCGGCCGGCCGGAGGCCACCAGCGACATCCCCCACCGTGGCCCAGCGGGGCGGTTGCCTGCTGGCCCTGCGCCGCGAGGCGCGGCCGTGCCTGGGGCTGGCGGTCTGGCAGCTCCCCGCAAAGCGCACGGGGACCGTCACCGCTGCCCAGCCGGTAGAGCCCCTGCGCTGGCGTCCGCCACGTCAACCGCAGCTGGGCAGCGGGCTCACTCGTCCCCTGGGGCTGTTGCTGTCCCTGCAGCCGTCGCAAGGGTCCCCTTGGTTGGCCACCCAGGGCGGGCCCCATCGCCCAGCCGGTACCCTTTGCCCGACGCTGGCCTGCGTGCCCGCAGTGCGTGGGGCTGGTCAGGGGCCCCCGCGGCCCTCCGCGGGGAGAGGCTGCCCCGCCGTCTGAAGGGCGTGGAGTGGCATGGGTCCGAGAGGCGTTGGGGGCCTGCGGGGGTCGTAGGAGAGCAGCGGGCAGGGGCTGTGAGCACGGCGCAGGCCCCTTGGGTGTGGTCCCGGACGCGGAGCGTGTCGTGGCTGTTGTGGGATTGTAGAGTCGTGGCTGTAGTTGTGATGCAGGGGGCGATGGTTATTTTAGTGCTGTGTGTGTGTGTGTGTTGATAGTGTTGTGTGAGTGTTTTCGTGTGTTGTTTGTTGTTGTCACGGTGTTTGCGTGAGGGTGTGTTTTTGTATCTGTGTAGTATGTTGGGAGGTGCGTTTTGTTGTTGGTGTGGGTGTTTTTGTGTGCTGTCGTTGTAGGTGTAGGTGTAGGTGTAGGTGTAGGTGTAGGTGAGCGTGAGCGTGAGTGTGTTTTGCGTAGGCCGTGTGTTTGCGCGTGGGTGGTCGCTGATGCATGCATGGTAGTGAGGGCAGCGTGTAGAGGGTGAAGGGTGGGTCAGGAGAGGGCTGTTGTGAGGAGCAGTGGTGCCTACGGCCATACCACCCTGAGAACGCCCGATCTCGTCTGATCTCGGCAGCTAAGCAGGGTCGGGCCCGGTTAGTACTTGGATGGGAGACCGCCTGGGAATACCGGGTGCTGTAGGCTTTTGCTCTTGGAGCTCGGTGCGCGGCGGCGGCGGCGGGGTGAGGGCCGCAGACCCCCGCTTTGGTCTTGGGCTGCTGGGTGTGGGGAGAGGTGCGCGGGGAGCGTGCTGTTGCCCTGCAGCGACATGAGCCCTCGCAGCAGCGCTTCAGCTGCCGCGGGCCAAGGGTCCTGGCCCACAGCCGCCCGCGCAGGCAACAGCTCTGTGTCGCCGCAGGACGTCGGTGGGCCGGCGGTCCTGCTGCGGCGTTGGTGCCCACAACCCCCCGTCCCGAAGCCCCAGCGCTGAGGCTCTGCAGAAGAGGGAGTTGAGACGCGCTTTTGCAGCTCCCCAGCAACTCTCTGGGCTCGCCAGCCCATTGGCGGGGGGTGGTCAGGGAGCGGGTGGCACGCCGGCCCGCTTCGAGGGCTGCCTGGGTGCCGCCACGTCCCACCCGGCCGGCCGGAGGCCACCAGCGACATCCCCCACCGTGGCCCAGCGGGGCGGTTGCCTGCTGGCCCTGCGCCGCGAGGCGCGGCCGTGCCTGGGGCTGGCGGTCTGGCAGCTCCCCGCAAAGCGCACGGGGACCGTCACCGCTGCCCAGCCGGTAGAGCCCCTGCGCTGGCGTCCGCCACGTCAACCGCAGCTGGGCAGCGGGCTCACTCGTCCCCTGGGGCTGTTGCTGTCCCTGCAGCCGTCGCAAGGGTCCCCTTGGTTGGCCACCCAGGGCGGGCCCCATCGCCCAGCCGGTACCCTTTGCCCGACGCTGGCCTGCGTGCCCGCAGTGCGTGGGGCTGGTCAGGGGCCCCCGCGGCCCTCCGCGGGGAGAGGCTGCCCCGCCGTCTGAAGGGCGTGGAGTGGCATGGGTCCGAGAGGCGTTGGGGGCCTGCGGGGGTCGTAGGAGAGCAGCGGGCAGGGGCTGTGAGCACGGCGCAGGCCCCTTGGGTGTGGTCCCGGACGCGGAGCGTGTCGTGGCTGTTGTGGGATTGTAGAGTCGTGGCTGTAGTTGTGATGCAGGGGGCGATGGTTATTTTAGTGCTGTGTGTGTGTGTGTGTTGATAGTGTTGTGTGAGTGTTTTCGTGTGTTGTTTGTTGTTGTCACGGTGTTTGCGTGAGGGTGTGTTTTTGTATCTGTGTAGTATGTTGGGAGGTGCGTTTTGTTGTTGGTGTGGGTGTTTTTGTGTGCTGTCGTTGTAGGTGTAGGTGTAGGTGTAGGTGTAGGTGTAGGTGAGCGTGAGCGTGAGTGTGTTTTGCGTAGGCCGTGTGTTTGCGCGTGGGTGGTCGCTGATGCATGCATGGTAGTGAGGGCAGCGTGTAGAGGGTGAAGGGTGGGTCAGGAGAGGGCTGTTGTGAGGAGCAGTGGTGCCTACGGCCATACCACCCTGAGAACGCCCGATCTCGTCTGATCTCGGCAGCTAAGCAGGGTCGGGCCCGGTTAGTACTTGGATGGGAGACCGCCTGGGAATACCGGGTGCTGTAGGCTTTTGCTCTTGGAGCTCGGTGCGCGGCGGCGGCGGCGGCGGGGTGAGGGCCGCAGACCCCCGCTTTGGTCTTGGGCTGCTGGGTGTGGGAAGAGGTGCGCGGGGAGCGTGCTGTTGCCCTGCAGCGACATGAGCCCTCGCAGCAGCGCTTCAGCTGCCGCGGGCCAAGGGTCCTGGCCCACAGCCGCCCGCGCAGGCAACAGCTCTGTGTCGCCGCAGGACGTCGGTGGGCCGGCGGTCCTGCTGCGGCGTTGGTGCCCACAACCCCCCGTCCCGAAGCCCCAGCGCTGAGGCTCTGCAGAAGAGGGAGTTGAGACGCGCTTTTGCAGCTCCCCAGCAACTCTCTGGGCTCGCCAGCCCATTGGCGGGGGGTGGTCAGGGAGCGGGTGGCACGCCGGCCCGCTTCGAGGGCTGCCTGGGTGCCGCCACGTCCCACCCGGCCGGCCGGAGGCCACCAGCGACATCCCCCACCGTGGCCCAGCGGGGCGGTTGCCTGCTGGCCCTGCGCCGCGAGGCGCGGCCGTGCCTGGGGCTGGCAGTCTGGCAGCTCCCCGCAAAGCGCACGGGGACCGTCACCGCTGCCCAGCCGGTAGAGCCCCTGCGCTGGCGTCCGCCACGTCAACCGCAGCTGGGCAGCGGGCTCACTCGTCCCCTGGGGCTGTTGCTGTCCCTGCAGCCGTCGCAAGGGTCCCCTTGGTTGGCCACCCAGGGCGGGCCCCATCGCCCAGCCGGTACCCTTTGCCCGACGCTGGCCTGCGTGCCCGCAGTGCGTGGGGCTGGTCAGGGGCCCCCGCGGCCCTCCGCGGGGAGAGGCTGCCCCGCCGTCTGAAGGGCGTGGAGTGGCATGGGTCCGAGAGGCGTTGGGGGCCTGCGGGGGTCGTAGGAGAGCAGCGGGCAGGGGCTGTGAGCACGGCGCAGGCCCCTTGGGTGTGGTCCCGGACGCGGAGCGTGTCGTGGCTGTTGTGGGATTGTAGAGTCGTGGCTGTAGTTGTGATGCAGGGGGCGATGGTTATTTTAGTGCTGTGTGTGTGTGTGTGTTGATAGTGTTGTGTGAGTGTTTTCGTGTGTTGTTTGTTGTTGTCACGGTGTTTGCGTGAGGGTGTGTTTTTGTATCTGTGTAGTATGTGGGGAGGTGCGTTTTGTTGTTGGTGTGGGTGTTTTTGTGTGCTGTCGTTGTAGGTGTAGGTGTAGGTGTAGGTGTAGGTGTAGGTGTAGGTGTAGGTGAGCGTGAGTGTGTTTTGCGTAGGCCGTGTGTTTGCGCGTGGGTGGTCGCTGATGCATGCATGGTAGTGAGGGCAGCGTGTAGAGGGTGAAGGGTGGGTCAGGAGAGGGCTGTTGTGAGGAGCAGTGGTGCCTACGGCCATACCACCCTGAGAACGCCCGATCTCGTCTGATCTCGGCAGCTAAGCAGGGTCGGGCCCGGTTAGTACTTGGATGGGAGACCGCCTGGGAATACCGGGTGCTGTAGGCTTTTGCTCTTGGAGCTCGGTGCGCGGCGGCGGCGGCGGGGTGAGGGCCGCAGACCCCCGCTTTGGTCTTGGGCTGCTGGGTGTGGGGAGAGGTGCGCGGGGAGCGTGCTGTTGCCCTGCAGCGACATGAGCCCTCGCAGCAGCGCTTCAGCTGCCGCGGGCCAAGGGTCCTGGCCCACAGCCGCCCGCGCAGGCAACAGCTCTGTGTCGCCGCAGGACGTCGGTGGGCCGGCGGTCCTGCTGCGGCGTTGGTGCCCACAACCCCCCGTCCCGAAGCCCCAGCGCTGAGGCTCTGCAGAAGAGGGAGTTGAGACGCGCTTTTGCAGCTCCCCAGCAACTCTCTGGGCTCGCCAGCCCATTGGCGGGGGGTGGTCAGGGAGCGGGTGGCACGCCGGCCCGCTTCGAGGGCTGCCTGGGTGCCGCCACGTCCCACCCGGCCGGCCGGAGGCCACCAGCGACATCCCCCACCGTGGCCCAGCGGGGCGGTTGCCTGCTGGCCCTGCGCCGCGAGGCGCGGCCGTGCCTGGGGCTGGCGGTCTGGCAGCTCCCCGCAAAGCGCACGGGGACCGTCACCGCTGCCCAGCCGGTAGAGCCCCTGCGCTGGCGTCCGCCACGTCAACCGCAGCTGGGCAGCGGGCTCACTCGTCCCCTGGGGCTGTTGCTGTCCCTGCAGCCGTCGCAAGGGTCCCCTTGGTTGGCCACCCAGGGCGGGCCCCATCGCCCAGCCGGTACCCTTTGCCCGACGCTGGCCTGCGTGCCCGCAGTGCGTGGGGCTGGTCAGGGGCCCCCGCGGCCCTCCGCGGGGAGAGGCTGCCCCGCCGTCTGAAGGGCGTGGAGTGGCATGGGTCCGAGAGGCGTTGGGGGCCTGCGGGGGTCGTAGGAGAGCAGCGGGCAGGGGCTGTGAGCACGGCGCAGGCCCCTTGGGTGTGGTCCCGGACGCGTAGCGTGTCGTGGCTGTTGTGGGATTGTAGAGTCGTGGCTGTAGTTGTGATGCAGGGGGCGATGGTTATTTTAGTGCTGTGTGTGTGTGTGTGTTGATAGTGTTGTGTGAGTGTTTTCGTGTGTTGTTTGTTGTTGTCACGGTGTTTGCGTGAGGGTGTGTTTTTGTATCTGTGTAGTATGTTGGGAGGTGCGTTTTGTTGTTGGTGTGGGTGTTTTTGTGTGCTGTCGTTGTAGGTGTAGGTGTAGGTGTAGGTGTAGGTGTAGGTGTAGGTGAGCGTGAGTGTGTTTTGCGTAGGCCGTGTGTTTGCGCGTGGGTGGTCGCTGATGCATGCATGGTAGTGAGGGCAGCGTGTAGAGGGTGAAGGGTGGGTCAGGAGAGGGCTGTTGTGAGGAGCAGTGGTGCCTACGGCCATACCACCCTGAGAACGCCCGATCTCGTCTGATCTCGGCAGCTAAGCAGGGTCGGGCCCGGTTAGTACTTGGATGGGAGACCGCCTGGGAATACCGGGTGCTGTAGGCTTTTGCTCTTGGAGCTCGGTGCGCGGCGGCGGCGGCGGCCGGGTGAGGGCCGCAGACCCCCGCTTTGGTCTTGGGCTGCTGGGTGTGGGGAGAGGTGCGCGGGGAGCGTGCTGTTGCCCTGCAGCGACATGAGCCCTCGCAGCAGCGCTTCAGCTGCCGCGGGCCAAGGGTCCTGGCCCACAGCCGCCCGCGCAGGCAACAGCTCTGTGTCGCCGCAGGACGTCGGTGGGCCGGCGGTCCTGCTGCGGCGTTGGTGCCCACAACCCCCCGTCCCGAAGCCCCAGCGCTGAGGCTCTGCAGAAGAGGGAGTTGAGACGCGCTTTTGCAGCTCCCCAGCAACTCTCTGGGCTCGCCAGCCCATTGGCGGGGGGTGGTCAGGGAGCGGGTGGCACGCCGGCCCGCTTCGAGGGCTGCCTGGGTGCCGCCACGTCCCACCCGGCCGGCCGGAGGCCACCAGCGACATCCCCCACCGTGGCCCAGCGGGGCGGTTGCCTGCTGGCCCTGCGCCGCGAGGCGCGGCCGTGCCTGGGGCTGGCGGTCTGGCAGCTCCCCGCAAAGCGCACGGGGACCGTCACCGCTGCCCAGCCGGTAGAGCCCCTGCGCTGGCGTCCGCCACGTCAACCGCAGCTGGGCAGCGGGCTCACTCGTCCCCTGGGGCTGTTGCTGTCCCTGCAGCCGTCGCAAGGGTCCCCTTGGTTGGCCACCCAGGGCGGGCCCCATCGCCCAGCCGGTACCCTTTGCCCGACGCTGGCCTGCGTGCCCGCAGTGCGTGGGGCTGGTCAGGGGCCCCCGCGGCCCTCCGCGGGGAGAGGCTGCCCCGCCGTCTGAAGGGCGTGGAGTGGCATGGGTCCGAGAGGCGTTGGGGGCCTGCGGGGGTCGTAGGAGAGCAGCGGGCAGGGGCTGTGAGCACGGCGCAGGCCCCTTGGGTGTGGTCCCGGACGCGTAGCGTGTCGTGGCTGTTGTGGGATTGTAGAGTCGTGGCTGTAGTTGTGATGCAGGGGGCGATGGTTATTTTAGTGCTGTGTGTGTGTGTGTGTTGATAGTGTTGTGTGAGTGTTTTCGTGTGTTGTTTGTTGTTGTCACGGTGTTTGCGTGAGGGTGTGTTTTTGTATCTGTGTAGTATGTTGGGAGGTGCGTTTTGTTGTTGGTGTGGGTGTTTTTGTGTGCTGTCGTTGTAGGTGTAGGTGTAGGTGTAGGTGTAGGTGTAGGTGAGCGTGAGCGTGAGTGTGTTTTGCGTAGGCCGTGTGTTTGCGCGTGGGTGGTCGCTGATGCATGCATGGTAGTGAGGGCAGCGTGTAGAGGGTGAAGGGTGGGTCAGGAGAGGGCTGTTGTGAGGAGCAGTGGTGCCTACGGCCATACCACCCTGAGAACGCCCGATCTCGTCTGATCTCGGCAGCTAAGCAGGGTCGGGCCCGGTTAGTACTTGGATGGGAGACCGCCTGGGAATACCGGGTGCTGTAGGCTTTTGCTCTTGGAGCTCGGTGCGCGGCGGCGGCGGCGGCGGGGTGAGGGCCGCAGACCCCCGCTTTGGTCTTGGGCTGCTGGGTGTGGGGAGAGGTGCGCGGGGAGCGTGCTGTTGCCCTGCAGCGACATGAGCCCTCGCAGCAGCGCTTCAGCTGCCGCGGGCCAAGGGTCCTGGCCCACAGCCGCCCGCGCAGGCAACAGCTCTGTGTCGCCGCAGGACGTCGGTGGGCCGGCGGTCCTGCTGCGGCGTTGGTGCCCACAACCCCCCGTCCCGAAGCCCCAGCGCTGAGGCTCTGCAGAAGAGGGAGTTGAGACGCGCTTTTGCAGCTCCCCAGCAACTCTCTGGGCTCGCCAGCCCATTGGCGGGGGGTGGTCAGGGAGCGGGTGGCACGCCGGCCCGCTTCGAGGGCTGCCTGGGTGCCGCCACGTCCCACCCGGCCGGCCGGAGGCCACCAGCGACATCCCCCACCGTGGCCCAGCGGGGCGGTTGCCTGCTGGCCCTGCGCCGCGAGGCGCGGCCGTGCCTGGGGCTGGCGGTCTGGCAGCTCCCCGCAAAGCGCACGGGGACCGTCACCGCTGCCCAGCCGGTAGAGCCCCTGCGCTGGCGTCCGCCACGTCAACCGCAGCTGGGCAGCGGGCTCACTCGTCCCCTGGGGCTGTTGCTGTCCCTGCAGCCGTCGCAAGGGTCCCCTTGGTTGGCCACCCAGGGCGGGCCCCATCGCCCAGCCGGTACCCTTTGCCCGACGCTGGCCTGCGTGCCCGCAGTGCGTGGGGCTGGTCAGGGGCCCCCGCGGCCCTCCGCGGGGAGAGGCTGCCCCGCCGTCTGAAGGGCGTGGAGTGGCATGGGTCCGAGAGGCGTTGGGGGCCTGCGGGGGTCGTAGGAGAGCAGCGGGCAGGGGCTGTGAGCACGGCGCAGGCCCCTTGGGTGTGGTCCCGGACGCGTAGCGTGTCGTGGCTGTTGTGGGATTGTAGAGTCGTGGCTGTAGTTGTGATGCAGGGGGCGATGGTTATTTTAGTGCTGTGTGTGTGTGTGTGTTGATAGTGTTGTGTGAGTGTTTTCGTGTGTTGTTTGTTGTTGTCACGGTGTTTGCGTGAGGGTGTGTTTTTGTATCTGTGTAGTATGTTGGGAGGTGCGTTTTGTTGTTGGTGTGGGTGTTTTTGTGTGCTGTCGTTGTAGGTGTAGGTGTAGGTGTAGGTGTAGGTGTAGGTGTAGGTGAGCGTGAGTGTGTTTTGCGTAGGCCGTGTGTTTGCGCGTGGGTGGTCGCTGATGCATGCATGGTAGTGAGGGCAGCGTGTAGAGGGTGAAGGGTGGGTCAGGAGAGGGCTGTTGTGAGGAGCAGTGGTGCCTACGGCCATACCACCCTGAGAACGCCCGATCTCGTCTGATCTCGGCAGCTAAGCAGGGTCGGGCCCGGTTAGTACTTGGATGGGAGACCGCCTGGGAATACCGGGTGCTGTAGGCTTTTGCTCTTGGAGCTCGGTGCGCGGCGGCGGCGGCGGCGGGGTGAGGGCCGCAGACCCCCGCTTTGGTCTTGGGCTGCTGGGTGTGGGGAGAGGTGCGCGGGGAGCGTGCTGTTGCCCTGCAGCGACATGAGCCCTCGCAGCAGCGCTTCAGCTGCCGCGGGCCAAGGGTCCTGGCCCACAGCCGCCCGCGCAGGCAACAGCTCTGTGTCGCCGCAGGACGTCGGTGGGCCGGCGGTCCTGCTGCGGCGTTGGTGCCCACAACCCCCCGTCCCGAAGCCCCAGCGCTGAGGCTCTGCAGAAGAGGGAGTTGAGACGCGCTTTTGCAGCTCCCCAGCAACTCTCTGGGCTCGCCAGCCCATTGGCGGGGGGTGGTCAGGGAGCGGGTGGCACGCCGGCCCGCTTCGAGGGCTGCCTGGGTGCCGCCACGTCCCACCCGGCCGGCCGGAGGCCACCAGCGACATCCCCCACCGTGGCCCAGCGGGGCGGTTGCCTGCTGGCCCTGCGCCGCGAGGCGCGGCCGTGCCTGGGGCTGGCGGTCTGGCAGCTCCCCGCAAAGCGCACGGGGACCGTCACCGCTGCCCAGCCGGTAGAGCCCCTGCGCTGGCGTCCGCCACGTCAACCGCAGCTGGGCAGCGGGCTCACTCGTCCCCTGGGGCTGTTGCTGTCCCTGCAGCCGTCGCAAGGGTCCCCTTGGTTGGCCACCCAGGGCGGGCCCCATCGCCCAGCCGGTACCCTTTGCCCGACGCTGGCCTGCGTGCCCGCAGTGCGTGGGGCTGGTCAGGGGCCCCCGCGGCCCTCCGCGGGGAGAGGCTGCCCCGCCGTCTGAAGGGCGTGGAGTGGCATGGGTCCGAGAGGCGTTGGGGGCCTGCGGGGGTCGTAGGAGAGCAGCGGGCAGGGGCTGTGAGCACGGCGCAGGCCCCTTGGGTGTGGTCCCGGACGCGTAGCGTGTCGTGGCTGTTGTGGGATTGTAGAGTCGTGGCTGTAGTTGTGATGCAGGGGGCGATGGTTATTTTAGTGCTGTGTGTGTGTGTGTGTTGATAGTGTTGTGTGAGTGTTTTCGTGTGTTGTTTGTTGTTGTCACGGTGTTTGCGTGAGGGTGTGTTTTTGTATCTGTGTAGTATGTTGGGAGGTGCGTTTTGTTGTTGGTGTGGGTGTTTTTGTGTGCTGTCGTTGTAGGTGTAGGTGTAGGTGTAGGTGTAGGTGTAGGTGTAGGTGAGCGTGAGTGTGTTTTGCGTAGGCCGTGTGTTTGCGCGTGGGTGGTCGCTGATGCATGCATGGTAGTGAGGGCAGCGTGTAGAGGGTGAAGGGTGGGTCAGGAGAGGGCTGTTGTGAGGAGCAGTGGTGCCTACGGCCATACCACCCTGAGAACGCCCGATCTCGTCTGATCTCGGCAGCTAAGCAGGGTCGGGCCCGGTTAGTACTTGGATGGGAGACCGCCTGGGAATACCGGGTGCTGTAGGCTTTTGCTCTTGGAGCTCGGTGCGCGGCGGCGGCGGCGGCGGGGTGAGGGCCGCAGACCCCCGCTTTGGTCTTGGGCTGCTGGGTGTGGGGAGAGGTGCGCGGGGAGCGTGCTGTTGCCCTGCAGCGACATGAGCCCTCGCAGCAGCGCTTCAGCTGCCGCGGGCCAAGGGTCCTGGCCCACAGCCGCCCGCGCAGGCAACAGCTCTGTGTCGCCGCAGGACGTCGGTGGGCCGGCGGTCCTGCTGCGGCGTTGGTGCCCACAACCCCCCGTCCCGAAGCCCCAGCGCTGAGGCTCTGCAGAAGAGGGAGTTGAGACGCGCTTTTGCAGCTCCCCAGCAACTCTCTGGGCTCGCCAGCCCATTGGCGGGGGGTGGTCAGGGAGCGGGTGGCACGCCGGCCCGCTTCGAGGGCTGCCTGGGTGCCGCCACGTCCCACCCGGCCGGCCGGAGGCCACCAGCGACATCCCCCACCGTGGCCCAGCGGGGCGGTTGCCTGCTGGCCCTGCGCCGCGAGGCGCGGCCGTGCCTGGGGCTGGCGGTCTGGCAGCTCCCCGCAAAGCGCACGGGGACCGTCACCGCTGCCCAGCCGGTAGAGCCCCTGCGCTGGCGTCCGCCACGTCAACCGCAGCTGGGCAGCGGGCTCACTCGTCCCCTGGGGCTGTTGCTGTCCCTGCAGCCGTCGCAAGGGTCCCCTTGGTTGGCCACCCAGGGCGGGCCCCATCGCCCAGCCGGTACCCTTTGCCCGACGCTGGCCTGCGTGCCCGCAGTGCGTGGGGCTGGTCAGGGGCCCCCGCGGCCCTCCGCGGGGAGAGGCTGCCCCGCCGTCTGAAGGGCGTGGAGTGGCATGGGTCCGAGAGGCGTTGGGGGCCTGCGGGGGTCGTAGGAGAGCAGCGGGCAGGGGCTGTGAGCACGGCGCAGGCCCCTTGGGTGTGGTCCCGGACGCGTAGCGTGTCGTGGCTGTTGTGGGATTGTAGAGTCGTGGCTGTAGTTGTGATGCAGGGGGCGATGGTTATTTTAGTGCTGTGTGTGTGTGTGTGTTGATAGTGTTGTGTGAGTGTTTTCGTGTGTTGTTTGTTGTTGTCACGGTGTTTGCGTGAGGGTGTGTTTTTGTATCTGTGTAGTATGTTGGGAGGTGCGTTTTGTTGTTGGTGTGGGTGTTTTTGTGTGCTGTCGTTGTAGGTGTAGGTGTAGGTGTAGGTGTAGGTGTAGGTGAGCGTGAGCGTGAGTGTGTTTTGCGTAGGCCGTGTGTTTGCGCGTGGGTGGTCGCTGATGCATGCATGGTAGTGAGGGCAGCGTGTAGAGGGTGAAGGGTGGGTCAGGAGAGGGCTGTTGTGAGGAGCAGTGGTGCCTACGGCCATACCACCCTGAGAACGCCCGATCTCGTCTGATCTCGGCAGCTAAGCAGGGTCGGGCCCGGTTAGTACTTGGATGGGAGACCGCCTGGGAATACCGGGTGCTGTAGGCTTTTGCTCTTGGAGCTCGGTGCGCGGCGGCGGCGGCGGCGGGGGTGAGGGCCGCAGACCCCCGCTTTGGTCTTGGGCTGCTGGGTGTGGGGAGAGGTGCGCGGGGAGCGTGCTGTTGCCCTGCAGCGACATGAGCCCTCGCAGCAGCGCTTCAGCTGCCGCGGGCCAAGGGTCCTGGCCCACAGCCGCCCGCGCAGGCAACAGCTCTGTGTCGCCGCAGGACGTCGGTGGGCCGGCGGTCCTGCTGCGGCGTTGGTGCCCACAACCCCCCGTCCCGAAGCCCCAGCGCTGAGGCTCTGCAGAAGAGGGAGTTGAGACGCGCTTTTGCAGCTCCCCAGCAACTCTCTGGGCTCGCCAGCCCATTGGCGGGGGGTGGTCAGGGAGCGGGTGGCACGCCGGCCCGCTTCGAGGGCTGCCTGGGTGCCGCCACGTCCCACCCGGCCGGCCGGAGGCCACCAGCGACATCCCCCACCGTGGCCCAGCGGGGCGGTTGCCTGCTGGCCCTGCGCCGCGAGGCGCGGCCGTGCCTGGGGCTGGCGGTCTGGCAGCTCCCCGCAAAGCGCACGGGGACCGTCACCGCTGCCCAGCCGGTAGAGCCCCTGCGCTGGCGTCCGCCACGTCAACCGCAGCTGGGCAGCGGGCTCACTCGTCCCCTGGGGCTGTTGCTGTCCCTGCAGCCGTCGCAAGGGTCCCCTTGGTTGGCCACCCAGGGCGGGCCCCATCGCCCAGCCGGTACCCTTTGCCCGACGCTGGCCTGCGTGCCCGCAGTGCGTGGGGCTGGTCAGGGGCCCCCGCGGCCCTCCGCGGGGAGAGGCTGCCCCGCCGTCTGAAGGGCGTGGAGTGGCATGGGTCCGAGAGGCGTTGGGGGCCTGCGGGGGTCGTAGGAGAGCAGCGGGCAGGGGCTGTGAGCACGGCGCAGGCCCCTTGGGTGTGGTCCCGGACGCGGAGCGTGTCGTGGCTGTTGTGGGATTGTAGAGTCGTGGCTGTAGTTGTGATGCAGGGGGCGATGGTTATTTTAGTGCTGTGTGTGTGTGTGTGTTGATAGTGTTGTGTGAGTGTTTTCGTGTGTTGTTTGTTGTTGTCACGGTGTTTGCGTGAGGGTGTGTTTTTGTATCTGTGTAGTATGTGGGGAGGTGCGTTTTGTTGTTGGTGTGGGTGTTTTTGTGTGCTGTCGTTGTAGGTGTAGGTGTAGGTGTAGGTGTAGGTGTAGGTGAGCGTGAGCGTGAGTGTGTTTTGCGTAGGCCGTGTGTTTGCGCGTGGGTGGTCGCTGATGCATGCATGGTAGTGAGGGCAGCGTGTAGAGGGTGAAGGGTGGGTCAGGAGAGGGCTGTTGTGAGGAGCAGTGGTGCCTACGGCCATACCACCCTGAGAACGCCCGATCTCGTCTGATCTCGGCAGCTAAGCAGGGTCGGGCCCGGTTAGTACTTGGATGGGAGACCGCCTGGGAATACCGGGTGCTGTAGGCTTTTGCTCTTGGAGCTCGGTGCGCGGCGGCGGCGGCGGCGGGGTGAGGGCCGCAGCCCCCCGCTTTGGTCTTGGGCTGCTGGGTGTGGGGAGAGGTGCGCGGGGAGCGTGCTGTTGCCCTGCAGCGACATGAGCCCTCGCAGCAGCGCTTCAGCTGCCGCGGGCCAAGGGTCCTGGCCCACAGCCGCCCGCGCAGGCAACAGCTCTGTGTCGCCGCAGGACGTCGGTGGGCCGGCGGTCCTGCTGCGGCGTTGGTGCCCACAACCCCCCGTCCCGAAGCCCCAGCGCTGAGGCTCTGCAGAAGAGGGAGTTGAGACGCGCTTTTGCAGCTCCCCAGCAACTCTCTGGGCTCGCCAGCCCATTGGCGGGGGGTGGTCAGGGAGCGGGTGGCACGCCGGCCCGCTTCGAGGGCTGCCTGGGTGCCGCCACGTCCCACCCGGCCGGCCGGAGGCCACCAGCGACATCCCCCACCGTGGCCCAGCGGGGCGGTTGCCTGCTGGCCCTGCGCCGCGAGGCGCGGCCGTGCCTGGGGCTGGCGGTCTGGCAGCTCCCCGCAAAGCGCACGGGGACCGTCACCGCTGCCCAGCCGGTAGAGCCCCTGCGCTGGCGTCCGCCACGTCAACCGCAGCTGGGCAGCGGGCTCACTCGTCCCCTGGGGCTGTTGCTGTCCCTGCAGCCGTCGCAAGGGTCCCCTTGGTTGGCCACCCAGGGCGGGCCCCATCGCCCAGCCGGTACCCTTTGCCCGACGCTGGCCTGCGTGCCCGCAGTGCGTGGGGCTGGTCAGGGGCCCCCGCGGCCCTCCGCGGGGAGAGGCTGCCCCGCCGTCTGAAGGGCGTGGAGTGGCATGGGTCCGAGAGGCGTTGGGGGCCTGCGGGGGTCGTAGGAGAGCAGCGGGCAGGGGCTGTGAGCACGGCGCAGGCCCCTTGGGTGTGGTCCCGGACGCGTAGCGTGTCGTGGCTGTTGTGGGATTGTAGAGTCGTGGCTGTAGTTGTGATGCAGGGGGCGATGGTTATTTTAGTGCTGTGTGTGTGTGTGTGTTGATAGTGTTGTGTGAGTGTTTTCGTGTGTTGTTTGTTGTTGTCACGGTGTTTGCGTGAGGGTGTGTTTTTGTATCTGTGTAGTATGTGGGGAGGTGCGTTTTGTTGTTGGTGTGGGTGTTTTTGTGTGCTGTCGTTGTAGGTGTAGGTGTAGGTGTAGGTGTAGGTGTAGGTGTAGGTGTAGGTGAGCGTGAGTGTGTTTTGCGTAGGCCGTGTGTTTGCGCGTGGGTGGTCGCTGATGCATGCATGGTAGTGAGGGCAGCGTGTAGAGGGTGAAGGGTGGGTCAGGAGAGGGCTGTTGTGAGGAGCAGTGGTGCCTACGGCCATACCACCCTGAGAACGCCCGATCTCGTCTGATCTCGGCAGCTAAGCAGGGTCGGGCCCGGTTAGTACTTGGATGGGAGACCGCCTGGGAATACCGGGTGCTGTAGGCTTTTGCTCTTGGAGCTCGGTGCGCGGCGGCGGCGGCGGCGGGGTGAGGGCCGCAGACCCCCGCTTTGGTCTTGGGCTGCTGGGTGTGGGGAGAGGTGCGCGGGGAGCGTGCTGTTGCCCTGCAGCGACATGAGCCCTCGCAGCAGCGCTTCAGCTGCCGCGGGCCAAGGGTCCTGGCCCACAGCCGCCCGCGCAGGCAACAGCTCTGTGTCGCCGCAGGACGTCGGTGGGCCGGCGGTCCTGCTGCGGCGTTGGTGCCCACAACCCCCCGTCCCGAAGCCCCAGCGCTGAGGCTCTGCAGAAGAGGGAGTTGAGACGCGCTTTTGCAGCTCCCCAGCAACTCTCTGGGCTCGCCAGCCCATTGGCGGGGGGTGGTCAGGGAGCGGGTGGCACGCCGGCCCGCTTCGAGGGCTGCCTGGGTGCCGCCACGTCCCACCCGGCCGGCCGGAGGCCACCAGCGACATCCCCCACCGTGGCCCAGCGGGGCGGTTGCCTGCTGGCCCTGCGCCGCGAGGCGCGGCCGTGCCTGGGGCTGGCGGTCTGGCAGCTCCCCGCAAAGCGCACGGGGACCGTCACCGCTGCCCAGCCGGTAGAGCCCCTGCGCTGGCGTCCGCCACGTCAACCGCAGCTGGGCAGCGGGCTCACTCGTCCCCTGGGGCTGTTGCTGTCCCTGCAGCCGTCGCAAGGGTCCCCTTGGTTGGCCACCCAGGGCGGGCCCCATCGCCCAGCCGGTACCCTTTGCCCGACGCTGGCCTGCGTGCCCGCAGTGCGTGGGGCTGGTCAGGGGCCCCCGCGGCCCTCCGCGGGGAGAGGCTGCCCCGCCGTCTGAAGGGCGTGGAGTGGCATGGGTCCGAGAGGCGTTGGGGGCCTGCGGGGGTCGTAGGAGAGCAGCGGGCAGGGGCTGTGAGCACGGCGCAGGCCCCTTGGGTGTGGTCCCGGACGCGTAGCGTGTCGTGGCTGTTGTGGGATTGTAGAGTCGTGGCTGTAGTTGTGATGCAGGGGGCGATGGTTATTTTAGTGCTGTGTGTGTGTGTGTGTTGATAGTGTTGTGTGAGTGTTTTCGTGTGTTGTTTGTTGTTGTCACGGTGTTTGCGTGAGGGTGTGTTTTTGTATCTGTGTAGTATGTTGGGAGGTGCGTTTTGTTGTTGGTGTGGGTGTTTTTGTGTGCTGTCGTTGTAGGTGTAGGTGTAGGTGTAGGTGTAGGTGTAGGTGTAGGTGAGCGTGAGTGTGTTTTGCGTAGGCCGTGTGTTTGCGCGTGGGTGGTCGCTGATGCATGCATGGTAGTGAGGGCAGCGTGTAGAGGGTGAAGGGTGGGTCAGGAGAGGGCTGTTGTGAGGAGCAGTGGTGCCTACGGCCATACCACCCTGAGAACGCCCGATCTCGTCTGATCTCGGCAGCTAAGCAGGGTCGGGCCCGGTTAGTACTTGGATGGGAGACCGCCTGGGAATACCGGGTGCTGTAGGCTTTTGCTCTTGGAGCTCGGTGCGCGGCGGCGGCGGCGGCGGGGTGAGGGCCGCAGACCCCCGCTTTGGTCTTGGGCTGCTGGGTGTGGGGAGAGGTGCGCGGGGAGCGTGCTGTTGCCCTGCAGCGACATGAGCCCTCGCAGCAGCGCTTCAGCTGCCGCGGGCCAAGGGTCCTGGCCCACAGCCGCCCGCGCAGGCAACAGCTCTGTGTCGCCGCAGGACGTCGGTGGGCCGGCGGTCCTGCTGCGGCGTTGGTGCCCACAACCCCCCGTCCCGAAGCCCCAGCGCTGAGGCTCTGCAGAAGAGGGAGTTGAGACGCGCTTTTGCAGCTCCCCAGCAACTCTCTGGGCTCGCCAGCCCATTGGCGGGGGGTGGTCAGGGAGCGGGTGGCACGCCGGCCCGCTTCGAGGGCTGCCTGGGTGCCGCCACGTCCCACCCGGCCGGCCGGAGGCCACCAGCGACATCCCCCACCGTGGCCCAGCGGGGCGGTTGCCTGCTGGCCCTGCGCCGCGAGGCGCGGCCGTGCCTGGGGCTGGCGGTCTGGCAGCTCCCCGCAAAGCGCACGGGGACCGTCACCGCTGCCCAGCCGGTAGAGCCCCTGCGCTGGCGTCCGCCACGTCAACCGCAGCTGGGCAGCGGGCTCACTCGTCCCCTGGGGCTGTTGCTGTCCCTGCAGCCGTCGCAAGGGTCCCCTTGGTTGGCCACCCAGGGCGGGCCCCATCGCCCAGCCGGTACCCTTTGCCCGACGCTGGCCTGCGTGCCCGCAGTGCGTGGGGCTGGTCAGGGGCCCCCGCGGCCCTCCGCGGGGAGAGGCTGCCCCGCCGTCTGAAGGGCGTGGAGTGGCATGGGTCCGAGAGGCGTTGGGGGCCTGCGGGGGTCGTAGGAGAGCAGCGGGCAGGGGCTGTGAGCACGGCGCAGGCCCCTTGGGTGTGGTCCCGGACGCGGAGCGTGTCGTGGCTGTTGTGGGATTGTAGAGTCGTGGCTGTAGTTGTGATGCAGGGGGCGATGGTTATTTTAGTGCTGTGTGTGTGTGTGTGTTGATAGTGTTGTGTGAGTGTTTTCGTGTGTTGTTTGTTGTTGTCACGGTGTTTGCGTGAGGGTGTGTTTTTGTATCTGTGTAGTATGTTGGGAGGTGCGTTTTGTTGTTGGTGTGGGTGTTTTTGTGTGCTGTCGTTGTAGGTGTAGGTGTAGGTGTAGGTGTAGGTGTAGGTGTAGGTGAGCGTGAGTGTGTTTTGCGTAGGCCGTGTGTTTGCGCGTGGGTGGTCGCTGATGCATGCATGGTAGTGAGGGCAGCGTGTAGAGGGTGAAGGGTGGGTCAGGAGAGGGCTGTTGTGAGGAGCAGTGGTGCCTACGGCCATACCACCCTGAGAACGCCCGATCTCGTCTGATCTCGGCAGCTAAGCAGGGTCGGGCCCGGTTAGTACTTGGATGGGAGACCGCCTGGGAATACCGGGTGCTGTAGGCTTTTGCTCTTGGAGCTCGGTGCGCGGCGGCGGCGGCGGCGGGGTGAGGGCCGCAGACCCCCGCTTTGGTCTTGGGCTGCTGGGTGTGGGGAGAGGTGCGCGGGGAGCGTGCTGTTGCCCTGCAGCGACATGAGCCCTCGCAGCAGCGCTTCAGCTGCCGCGGGCCAAGGGTCCTGGCCCACAGCCGCCCGCGCAGGCAACAGCTCTGTGTCGCCGCAGGACGTCGGTGGGCCGGCGGTCCTGCTGCGGCGTTGGTGCCCACAACCCCCCGTCCCGAAGCCCCAGCGCTGAGGCTCTGCAGAAGAGGGAGTTGAGACGCGCTTTTGCAGCTCCCCAGCAACTCTCTGGGCTCGCCAGCCCATTGGCGGGGGGTGGTCAGGGAGCGGGTGGCACGCCGGCCCGCTTCGAGGGCTGCCTGGGTGCCGCCACGTCCCACCCGGCCGGCCGGAGGCCACCAGCGACATCCCCCACCGTGGCCCAGCGGGGCGGTTGCCTGCTGGCCCTGCGCCGCGAGGCGCGGCCGTGCCTGGGGCTGGCGGTCTGGCAGCTCCCCGCAAAGCGCACGGGGACCGTCACCGCTGCCCAGCCGGTAGAGCCCCTGCGCTGGCGTCCGCCACGTCAACCGCAGCTGGGCAGCGGGCTCACTCGTCCCCTGGGGCTGTTGCTGTCCCTGCAGCCGTCGCAAGGGTCCCCTTGGTTGGCCACCCAGGGCGGGCCCCATCGCCCAGCCGGTACCCTTTGCCCGACGCTGGCCTGCGTGCCCGCAGTGCGTGGGGCTGGTCAGGGGCCCCCGCGGCCCTCCGCGGGGAGAGGCTGCCCCGCCGTCTGAAGGGCGTGGAGTGGCATGGGTCCGAGAGGCGTTGGGGGCCTGCGGGGGTCGTAGGAGAGCAGCGGGCAGGGGCTGTGAGCACGGCGCAGGCCCCTTGGGTGTGGTCCCGGACGCGTAGCGTGTCGTGGCTGTTGTGGGATTGTAGAGTCGTGGCTGTAGTTGTGATGCAGGGGGCGATGGTTATTTTAGTGCTGTGTGTGTGTGTGTGTTGATAGTGTTGTGTGAGTGTTTTCGTGTGTTGTTTGTTGTTGTCACGGTGTTTGCGTGAGGGTGTGTTTTTGTATCTGTGTAGTATGTTGGGAGGTGCGTTTTGTTGTTGGTGTGGGTGTTTTTGTGTGCTGTCGTTGTAGGTGTAGGTGTAGGTGTAGGTGTAGGTGTAGGTGTAGGTGAGCGTGAGTGTGTTTTGCGTAGGCCGTGTGTTTGCGCGTGGGTGGTCGCTGATGCATGCATGGTAGTGAGGGCAGCGTGTAGAGGGTGAAGGGTGGGTCAGGAGAGGGCTGTTGTGAGGAGCAGTGGTGCCTACGGCCATACCACCCTGAGAACGCCCGATCTCGTCTGATCTCGGCAGCTAAGCAGGGTCGGGCCCGGTTAGTACTTGGATGGGAGACCGCCTGGGAATACCGGGTGCTGTAGGCTTTTGCTCTTGGAGCTCGGTGCGCGGCGGCGGCGGCGGCGGGGTGAGGGCCGCAGACCCCCGCTTTGGTCTTGGGCTGCTGGGTGTGGGGAGAGGTGCGCGGGGAGCGTGCTGTTGCCCTGCAGCGACATGAGCCCTCGCAGCAGCGCTTCAGCTGCCGCGGGCCAAGGGTCCTGGCCCACAGCCGCCCGCGCAGGCAACAGCTCTGTGTCGCCGCAGGACGTCGGTGGGCCGGCGGTCCTGCTGCGGCGTTGGTGCCCACAACCCCCCGTCCCGAAGCCCCAGCGCTGAGGCTCTGCAGAAGAGGGAGTTGAGACGCGCTTTTGCAGCTCCCCAGCAACTCTCTGGGCTCGCCAGCCCATTGGCGGGGGGTGGTCAGGGAGCGGGTGGCACGCCGGCCCGCTTCGAGGGCTGCCTGGGTGCCGCCACGTCCCACCCGGCCGGCCGGAGGCCACCAGCGACATCCCCCACCGTGGCCCAGCGGGGCGGTTGCCTGCTGGCCCTGCGCCGCGAGGCGCGGCCGTGCCTGGGGCTGGCGGTCTGGCAGCTCCCCGCAAAGCGCACGGGGACCGTCACCGCTGCCCAGCCGGTAGAGCCCCTGCGCTGGCGTCCGCCACGTCAACCGCAGCTGGGCAGCGGGCTCACTCGTCCCCTGGGGCTGTTGCTGTCCCTGCAGCCGTCGCAAGGGTCCCCTTGGTTGGCCACCCAGGGCGGGCCCCATCGCCCAGCCGGTACCCTTTGCCCGACGCTGGCCTGCGTGCCCGCAGTGCGTGGGGCTGGTCAGGGGCCCCCGCGGCCCTCCGCGGGGAGAGGCTGCCCCGCCGTCTGAAGGGCGTGGAGTGGCATGGGTCCGAGAGGCGTTGGGGGCCTGCGGGGGTCGTAGGAGAGCAGCGGGCAGGGGCTGTGAGCACGGCGCAGGCCCCTTGGGTGTGGTCCCGGACGCGTAGCGTGTCGTGGCTGTTGTGGGATTGTAGAGTCGTGGCTGTAGTTGTGATGCAGGGGGCGATGGTTATTTTAGTGCTGTGTGTGTGTGTGTGTTGATAGTGTTGTGTGAGTGTTTTCGTGTGTTGTTTGTTGTTGTCACGGTGTTTGCGTGAGGGTGTGTTTTTGTATCTGTGTAGTATGTTGGGAGGTGCGTTTTGTTGTTGGTGTGGGTGTTTTTGTGTGCTGTCGTTGTAGGTGTAGGTGTAGGTGTAGGTGTAGGTGTAGGTGTAGGTGTAGGTGAGCGTGAGTGTGTTTTGCGTAGGCCGTGTGTTTGCGCGTGGGTGGTCGCTGATGCATGCATGGTAGTGAGGGCAGCGTGTAGAGGGTGAAGGGTGGGTCAGGAGAGGGCTGTTGTGAGGAGCAGTGGTGCCTACGGCCATACCACCCTGAGAACGCCCGATCTCGTCTGATCTCGGCAGCTAAGCAGGGTCGGGCCCGGTTAGTACTTGGATGGGAGACCGCCTGGGAATACCGGGTGCTGTAGGCTTTTGCTCTTGGAGCTCGGTGCGCGGCGGCGGCGGCGGCGGGGTGAGGGCCGCAGACCCCCGCTTTGGTCTTGGGCTGCTGGGTGTGGGGAGAGGTGCGCGGGGAGCGTGCTGTTGCCCTGCAGCGACATGAGCCCTCGCAGCAGCGCTTCAGCTGCCGCGGGCCAAGGGTCCTGGCCCACAGCCGCCCGCGCAGGCAACAGCTCTGTGTCGCCGCAGGACGTCGGTGGGCCGGCGGTCCTGCTGCGGCGTTGGTGCCCACAACCCCCCGTCCCGAAGCCCCAGCGCTGAGGCTCTGCAGAAGAGGGAGTTGAGACGCGCTTTTGCAGCTCCCCAGCAACTCTCTGGGCTCGCCAGCCCATTGGCGGGGGGTGGTCAGGGAGCGGGTGGCACGCCGGCCCGCTTCGAGGGCTGCCTGGGTGCCGCCACGTCCCACCCGGCCGGCCGGAGGCCACCAGCGACATCCCCCACCGTGGCCCAGCGGGGCGGTTGCCTGCTGGCCCTGCGCCGCGAGGCGCGGCCGTGCCTGGGGCTGGCGGTCTGGCAGCTCCCCGCAAAGCGCACGGGGACCGTCACCGCTGCCCAGCCGGTAGAGCCCCTGCGCTGGCGTCCGCCACGTCAACCGCAGCTGGGCAGCGGGCTCACTCGTCCCCTGGGGCTGTTGCTGTCCCTGCAGCCGTCGCAAGGGTCCCCTTGGTTGGCCACCCAGGGCGGGCCCCATCGCCCAGCCGGTACCCTTTGCCCGACGCTGGCCTGCGTGCCCGCAGTGCGTGGGGCTGGTCAGGGGCCCCCGCGGCCCTCCGCGGGGAGAGGCTGCCCCGCCGTCTGAAGGGCGTGGAGTGGCATGGGTCCGAGAGGCGTTGGGGGCCTGCGGGGGTCGTAGGAGAGCAGCGGGCAGGGGCTGTGAGCACGGCGCAGGCCCCTTGGGTGTGGTCCCGGACGCGGAGCGTGTCGTGGCTGTTGTGGGATTGTAGAGTCGTGGCTGTAGTTGTGATGCAGGGGGCGATGGTTATTTTAGTGCTGTGTGTGTGTGTGTGTTGATAGTGTTGTGTGAGTGTTTTCGTGTGTTGTTTGTTGTTGTCACGGTGTTTGCGTGAGGGTGTGTTTTTGTATCTGTGTAGTATGTGGGGAGGTGCGTTTTGTTGTTGGTGTGGGTGTTTTTGTGTGCTGTCGTTGTAGGTGTAGGTGTAGGTGTAGGTGTAGGTGTAGGTGTAGGTGTAGGTGAGCGTGAGTGTGTTTTGCGTAGGCCGTGTGTTTGCGCGTGGGTGGTCGCTGATGCATGCATGGTAGTGAGGGCAGCGTGTAGAGGGTGAAGGGTGGGTCAGGAGAGGGCTGTTGTGAGGAGCAGTGGTGCCTACGGCCATACCACCCTGAGAACGCCCGATCTCGTCTGATCTCGGCAGCTAAGCAGGGTCGGGCCCGGTTAGTACTTGGATGGGAGACCGCCTGGGAATACCGGGTGCTGTAGGCTTTTGCTCTTGGAGCTCGGTGCGCGGCGGCGGCGGCGGCGGGGTGAGGGCCGCAGACCCCCGCTTTGGTCTTGGGCTGCTGGGTGTGGGGAGAGGTGCGCGGGGAGCGTGCTGTTGCCCTGCAGCGACATGAGCCCTCGCAGCAGCGCTTCAGCTGCCGCGGGCCAAGGGTCCTGGCCCACAGCCGCCCGCGCAGGCAACAGCTCTGTGTCGCCGCAGGACGTCGGTGGGCCGGCGGTCCTGCTGCGGCGTTGGTGCCCACAACCCCCCGTCCCGAAGCCCCAGCGCTGAGGCTCTGCAGAAGAGGGAGTTGAGACGCGCTTTTGCAGCTCCCCAGCAACTCTCTGGGCTCGCCAGCCCATTGGCGGGGGGTGGTCAGGGAGCGGGTGGCACGCCGGCCCGCTTCGAGGGCTGCCTGGGTGCCGCCACGTCCCACCCGGCCGGCCGGAGGCCACCAGCGACATCCCCCACCGTGGCCCAGCGGGGCGGTTGCCTGCTGGCCCTGCGCCGCGAGGCGCGGCCGTGCCTGGGGCTGGCGGTCTGGCAGCTCCCCGCAAAGCGCACGGGGACCGTCACCGCTGCCCAGCCGGTAGAGCCCCTGCGCTGGCGTCCGCCACGTCAACCGCAGCTGGGCAGCGGGCTCACTCGTCCCCTGGGGCTGTTGCTGTCCCTGCAGCCGTCGCAAGGGTCCCCTTGGTTGGCCACCCAGGGCGGGCCCCATCGCCCAGCCGGTACCCTTTGCCCGACGCTGGCCTGCGTGCCCGCAGTGCGTGGGGCTGGTCAGGGGCCCCCGCGGCCCTCCGCGGGGAGAGGCTGCCCCGCCGTCTGAAGGGCGTGGAGTGGCATGGGTCCGAGAGGCGTTGGGGGCCTGCGGGGGTCGTAGGAGAGCAGCGGGAAGGGGCTGTGAGCACGGCGCAGGCCCCTTGGGTGTGGTCCCGGACGCGGAGCGTGTCGTGGCTGTTGTGGGATTGTAGAGTCGTGGCTGTAGTTGTGATGCAGGGGGCGATGGTTATTTTAGTGCTGTGTGTGTGTGTGTGTTGATAGTGTTGTGTGAGTGTTTTCGTGTGTTGTTTGTTGTTGTCACGGTGTTTGCGTGAGGGTGTGTTTTTGTATCTGTGTAGTATGTGGGGAGGTGCGTTTTGTTGTTGGTGTGGGTGTTTTTGTGTGCTGTCGTTGTAGGTGTAGGTGTAGGTGTAGGTGTAGGTGTAGGTGTAGGTGTAGGTGAGCGTGAGTGTGTTTTGCGTAGGCCGTGTGTTTGCGCGTGGGTGGTCGCTGATGCATGCATGGTAGTGAGGGCAGCGTGTAGAGGGTGAAGGGTGGGTCAGGAGAGGGCTGTTGTGAGGAGCAGTGGTGCCTACGGCCATACCACCCTGAGAACGCCCGATCTCGTCTGATCTCGGCAGCTAAGCAGGGTCGGGCCCGGTTAGTACTTGGATGGGAGACCCCGGAATACCGGGTGCTGTAGGCTTTTGCTCTTGGAGCTCGGTGCGCGGCGGCGGCGGCGGCGGGGTGAGGGCCGCAGACCCCCGCTTTGGTCTTGGGCTGCTGGGTGTGGGGAGAGGTGCGCGGGGAGCGTGCTGTTGCCCTGCAGCGACATGAGCCCTCGCAGCAGCGCTTCAGCTGCCGCGGGCCAAGGGTCCTGGCCCACAGCCGCCCGTGCAGGCAACAGCTCTGTGTCGCCGCAGGACGTCGGTGGGCCGGCGGTCCTGCTGCGGCGTTGGTGCCCACAACCCCCCGTCCCGAAGCCCCAGCGCTGAGGCTCTGCAGAAGAGGGAGTTGAGACGCGCTTTTGCAGCTCCCCAGCAACTCTCTGGGCTCGCCAGCCCATTGGCGGGGGGTGGTCAGGGAGCGGGTGGCACGCCGGCCCGCTTCGAGGGCTGCCTGGGTGCCGCCACGTCCCACCCGGCCGGCCGGAGGCCACCAGCGACATCCCCCACCGTGGCCCAGCGGGGCGGTTGCCTGCTGGCCCTGCGCCGCGAGGCGCGGCCGTGCCTGGGGCTGGCGGTCTGGCAGCTCCCCGCAAAGCGCACGGGGACCGTCACCGCTGCCCAGCCGGTAGAGCCCCTGCGCTGGCGTCCGCCACGTCAACCGCAGCTGGGCAGCGGGCTCACTCGTCCCCTGGGGCTGTTGCTGTCCCTGCAGCCGTCGCAAGGGTCCCCTTGGTTGGCCACCCAGGGCGGGCCCCATCGCCCAGCCGGTACCCTTTGCCCGACGCTGGCCTGCGTGCCCGCAGTGCGTGGGGCTGGTCAGGGGCCCCCGCGGCCCTCCGCGGGGAGAGGCTGCCCCGCCGTCTGAAGGGCGTGGAGTGGCATGGGTCCGAGAGGCGTTGGGGGCCTGCGGGGGTCGTAGGAGAGCAGCGGGCAGGGGCTGTGAGCACGGCGCAGGCCCCTTGGGTGTGGTCCCGGACGCGTAGCGTGTCGTGGCTGTTGTGGGATTGTAGAGTCGTGGCTGTAGTTGTGATGCAGGGGGCGATGGTTATTTTAGTGCTGTGTGTGTGTGTGTGTTGATAGTGTTGTGTGAGTGTTTTCGTGTGTTGTTTGTTGTTGTCACGGTGTTTGCGTGAGGGTGTGTTTTTGTATCTGTGTAGTATGTTGGGAGGTGCGTTTTGTTGTTGGTGTGGGTGTTTTTGTGTGCTGTCGTTGTAGGTGTAGGTGTAGGTGTAGGTGTAGGTGTAGGTGTAGGTGTAGGTGAGTGTGAGTGTGTTTTGCGTAGGCCGTGTGTTTGCGCGTGGGTGGTCGCTGATGCATGCATGGTAGTGAGGGCAGCGTGTAGAGGGTGAAGGGTGGGTCAGGAGAGGGCTGTTGTGAGGAGCAGTGGTGCCTACGGCCATACCACCCTGAGAACGCCCGATCTCGTCTGATCTCGGCAGCTAAGCAGGGTAGGGCCCGGTTAGTACTTGGATGGGAGACCGCCTGGGAATACCGGGTGCTGTAGGCTTTTGCTCTTGGAGCTCGGTGCGCGGCGGCGGCGGCGGCGGGGTGAGGGCCGCAGCCCCCCGCTTTCGTCTTGGGCTGCTGGGTGTGGGGAGAGGTGCGCGGGGAGCGTGCTGTTGCCCTGCAGCGACATGAGCCCTCGCAGCAGCGCTTCAGCTGCCGCGGGCCAAGGGTCCTGGCCCACAGCCGCCCGCGCAGGCAACAGCTCTGTGTCGCCGCAGGACGTCGGTGGGCCGGCGGTCCTGCTGCGGCGTTGGTGCCCACAACCCCCCGTCCCGAAGCCCCAGCGCTGAGGCTCTGCAGAAGAGGGAGTTGAGACGCGCTTTTGCAGCTCCCCAGCAACTCTCTGGGCTCGCCAGCCCATTGGCGGGGGGTGGTCAGGGAGCGGGTGGCACGCCGGCCCGCTTCGAGGGCTGCCTGGGTGCCGCCACGTCCCACCCGGCCGGCCGGAGGCCACCAGCGACATCCCCCACCGTGGCCCAGCGGGGCGGTTGCCTGCTGGCCCTGCGCCGCGAGGCGCGGCCGTGCCTGGGGCTGGCGGTCTGGCAGCTCCCCGCAAAGCGCACGGGGACCGTCACCGCTGCCCAGCCGGTAGAGCCCCTGCGCTGGCGTCCGCCACGTCAACCGCAGCTGGGCAGCGGGCTCACTCGTCCCCTGGGGCTGTTGCTGTCCCTGCAGCCGTCGCAAGGGTCCCCTTGGTTGGCCACCCAGGGCGGGCCCCATCGCCCAGCCGGTACCCTTTGCCCGACGCTGGCCTGCGTGCCCGCAGTGCGTGGGGCTGGTCAGGGGCCCCCGCGGCCCTCCGCGGGGAGAGGCTGCCCCGCCGTCTGAAGGGCGTGGAGTGGCATGGGTCCGAGAGGCGTTGGGGGCCTGCGGGGGTCGTAGGAGAGCAGCGGGCAGGGGCTGTGAGCACGGCGCAGGCCCCTTGGGTGTGGTCCCGGACGCGTAGCGTGTCGTGGCTGTTGTGGGATTGTAGAGTCGTGGCTGTAGTTGTGATGCAGGGGGCGATGGTTATTTTAGTGCTGTGTGTGTGTGTGTGTTGATAGTGTTGTGTGAGTGTTTTCGTGTGTTGTTTGTTGTTGTCACGGTGTTTGCGTGAGGGTGTGTTTTTGTATCTGTGTAGTATGTTGGGAGGTGCGTTTTGTTGTTGGTGTGGGTGTTTTTGTGTGCTGTCGTTGTAGGTGTAGGTGTAGGTGAGTGTGAGTGTGTTTTGCGTAGGCCGTGTGTTTGCGCGTCGGTGATCGCTGATGCATGCATGGTAGTGAGGGCAGCATGTAGAGGGTGAAGGGTTGGTTAGGAGAGGGCTGTTGTGAGGAGCAGTGGTGCCTACGGCCATACTACCCTGAGAACACCTGATCTCGACAGGTAAGCAGGGTTGGGCCTGGTTAGTACTTGGATGGGAGACCGCCTGGGAATACCGGGTGCTGTAGGCTTTTGCTCTTGGCGCTCGGTGCGCGGCGGCGGCGGGGTGAGGGCCGCAGACCCCCGCTTTTGTCTTGGGCTTCTGGGTGGGGGGAGAGGTGCGCGGGGAGCGTGCTGTTGCCCTGCAGCGACATGAGCCCTCGCAGCAGCGCTTCAGCTGCCGCGGGCCAAGGGTCCTCGCGCACAGCCGCCCGCGCAGGCAACAGCTCTGTGTCGCCGCAGCACGTCGGTGGGCCGGCGGTCCTGCTGTGGCGTTGGTGCCCACATCCCCTCCGTCCCGAAGCCCCAGCGTGGAGGCTTTGCGGAAGAGGGAGTCGAGAGGCGGTCCTGCAGCTCCCCAGCACCGGCCTGGGAGCGGGTGGCACGCCGGCCCCTTTCGAGGGCTGCCTTGGTGCCACCATGTCCCACCCTGAGAACACCCGATCTGGACCCCCATCATCTCCCTTTGTAAGCATAGTGCAGATGTTTTCTCTGTCCCCTTGCACACAGACACAGAGTCCTTCCCATTGAATGCGTTTTTATTACCACTACAACATTTACACATCACATACAGTATCCACTGGTGGGTAAAGAGCCTTTGGGTGGGTCCACCACATAGGTCTTGCACAGTGCATGCTTGCAGCCCTGCACAGAATGGTGAGCTCTTGGAGAGGGTTCCAGGAGAGCAGAGCTATCTCAATACCCATGGTCAGTTCTTTTGGTAATAGAACCACTTGTCAACTGTGTCAGGCAGAAAAGTAACAAAGGAATTAGTCCTCTGTTATGCACCCTCTTACTGAATAGAAACAGGGCACCACACGCATCACCTCTAGCACCATACTTCCTCCCACTCCTCTCAAGAGTTCTACCACACATCCAACATGTTCTGGCATAGCCCCTTCTACATATATTTGTTTTCCTGAAGAAGTCACCCTCTCTCAGCCTACACATGACAGCACAGGTTAGCACAGCAAAGGAGAGCTGGCACTGCTTCTCTCAGCCTCTGCTGTCTCACAGAGACAGTCATTTTACCTCCAGCTACCATGGCCACTTCGAAGGTATCAGTTCCTTCACAGGCTTGTTACCCATTAAGTGATCGGAAATGACCAACCAACCCTTCCACCACACAGCCCCGTGTTCTCAACACTATCATTAACTCGCTCCTGACCTTGGGTCTTGTCCCTGCTACAGCAACATTCAGACTCAGCTTGCAAGGTGCCCTTTGCAACCTTGAATAGAAATGAAGATTCCTCCCAGAAGAATGTTTTCTTAGACACCTGTGTCCCCAGGCATCTAAAGGCTCATTCCCAGCTCACAGTGGACCCTTGTTTGATAACAGTTCGGTGAATTCAGCAGCAGCTGAAGCACCCAACACAGAACTGATTTCTGCCTCTGCTCTGCACTGGTTGGAGTAATTCCCTTCCTCAGCTCCCCTGCACTGAGGCTACTGACAAAACCCCCATTTTGCATGGACTAACAAAACCCCTCTCCTGCTACCAGTGCACTCCAGTCCTCTGCAGCACTCTTGTTTCAGGATCTGCTGCAAATGTAATCTCTTCTGGAGCAATCTGTGGTATATCAGGTCTCCTACTTACTGCTCGTTCACTCACCTCATGTATTCAAACACAGAAATAAGGCAGCAATATAAGTTATTCAGCAATTAAAGGGCATTACTGACCCAAGTTAGGTCCAAAAATGCCACTAGTTAAGACCCTCATTTTCCTATTGATAATTCCTTTGAGGAGGTCTCCACTCAGTACTGGAATGTAAACACAGGCTTTGAGACTTACCTTCAGGTGGAATCGGGTTGGCAGCTTTACAGGGTGGAGCCTGAAACAAGAAGTGAATTAGTAGGCAGCAGCTGCTGTCCAAAGCTGACCTTACACCTGAAGGTCACCAGACATCATTTAGAGTTGCACAAGTCTCTACTGAGCACATTTAAGGTCTACGCAGCAGGAATTTGTCTGCACTAGCCAGTGCTGGTCAGCTGTGAGGGAATAAATGAGCTCAAGTGCAGCCTGAGTCCTGTCATCCCCATGGCCTCCTCATTCCATAGATGTCCTACGCTGGAGGTGCTCTGCTCTAAGCACAGGCTGCAGTGCCACCTGCTTCTCACCACAAGCAGCTGCCACTCCAGCATCTATACAGCTGCAGGCAGCCTGCTTTTTTTACATCTACAATGTGGAATAGGACTCTCGAAAAACATGTCTGAAGAGCTCTCCCCTGAAATTTAGCCACTAAATACAGATAAAGGTTCCCAGTTGGTGACAAATCCTCCACTTTCAAAGTAATTTGGATACCAGCAGAGGACAGAGGCATTTTTAAAAGCAAGGCAATGATTTTAAATGTCTCTCCAAGGCTACAGAGGGACTCTGGTTTCCTGCCATATTTCCACACGCTGAGGCAACACTTGCATTTTTATTTTCCTGTCCCATTCCTCTAACTCCTTTCAAGTTGCCAACAACAGCACTTCACAAGCCCAGGAAATGCCTGAAAAGTCCTGAAACTGGATTGAGTACCACACTGGGAACTCTGAGCCTTTCCTTGCAAAGGCTGCAAGGTCCCTGGCTGCAAGGCTCTCAGAAATTAGGCTTTCTCTTCTCAAATTGTGCCCTGGGCTGTGATGGTCTTAGAAGGCCAAATACTCTGAACACTCTGAAAAGCTGACAGCCAAGCTATGGTTCAGAAGATTAGCCCTCACGGAAACTCTGTTTTGGATTCCACCTCCCAGATGACTAAGGGCAAGGAGAAGCCTCTGGAAGAATGTCTGTGTGGCTCCACATGCATCCCATTTAACCAGAAAGAGGTGCTATACTCAGTCACCCAAAAAAATCTGATCATACAATGCACTATTCACCCAGAGAGGGCAGTTTACAGTACCTCACAAATCTTTACCATTTTGCCTGATACCAAAGCTGGGGGAAGGACACTCAGATTTGTACTTACTGCATCCACAGTAGCTTTTGCACACTCTTGACTACAGCAGAAAGGGCTGTTGGACACTGTCAGGTTTGTGCTAGAAAAGAAAGGCTGCTTGTGAGAATATGAAAGCCAGGTCTCTACCCCAGGAGCAGTAAATAATGGAATACTAAGAATCATTGTTACAGTTGCCAAGTCGAAGGGGAAGGCCTGCAGACACGCAGCACCCGGCAGAAAGCATGGCACCACCCAGGAAAGGAAGTTATTTGTTTAGAGGAAAGGAACACGTCCAGTACCACAAGCATTAACCTACCAGTTGATCTCCCCTCCATCAGTTTTCTTCGCTATTAAAGCTTTCCAGTGTTCATGAGTACATTTGATGATGTTCACAGCAAAATCCTAAAGTTAAGAACAAAGGGAGTTGCTAAACACTAGATGACCTTCTCCAGATTATCAGTTACATGGAACTAGAGGCCAGTATTTATAGGCTGATTTTATTCTGACTCTGGAAGGGACTTGGAGAGTCAATTACTGTGCCCTTCAGGAACAACAGCAACTTTCGCACACACCACAGCTGAAACAACAGGGATTTTACAACATGAATTATTTTCCTTTCAAGATGGGGAGGATATGCCAAGGTCACCCAGTAAGTCTGAGGCCAAAAGAACCTGAGCACAGATATCCTAGTCTTGGGCCAGGACTGTATTATGAAAGCACCTGCACCCAACTGCTCCTCCCACTCCATTTGTCTCCAGCAACTCGCTGATCCCAACCTATCTGTGAGCTTTCTTCCACTCCAGGCAAACGATTCAATTTGCTGTGCAGATCAAAAGGAAGAAACACGCATCTAATCTAGCTTTGCAACTATTTAAAAACTGTTTCCAAGCATCTGCTTCACAGCTTTTTTCCTTAAAAAAAAAGTAGCACATGCTTAAGCATTAACCTGTCAGCTGGAGAAGGAAGCTCATGCAATTTGTTAGCATGAACACCAGCAATAAATATCCTGGTTTGATACCACAGAGAGCCAAACAAAACACTGCAAAAGACGTGCAAGGTTCTTTGTCCCCATTTTCCACCTTGGCCTTGATTCTGGTTTCATCCATCCTGAGGACCAGTAAGACGTCCCAGCCCATCCAACCTTGTGTTGTGCTATAGCCGAAGGCAACAAGTCCACTCCCACATGACTTCCATTTATAACCCCCCTTCCTTCCTTTCCAGACCAGGCTTTGCAGGCCCTCCCCTCCTCTGCACCTGCTCTGGAGCTCTGGGAGTTGGGTCACCTCACTAACCCACTTGTGGCACACCAGGACTGGCAGAAGAGAGGGTGTGAAAGCAGTTTTTTTTCCATTTGGGAGTGGTAAATTAATTGACCCAACGCAGAGAAAAGGCAGAGGAATAAGGCTGCCAAGGCAGAGCTTTACTCAAAAGGTGTGAAAGAACACTTCACACCTGAAGGAAGACGAATTTTAGCCCCTGAGTTAACTTCAACTTGCACCAGGCTGCAGTGGAACGAGGCCACTGAGCAAGGGAGGCAAAGGGAGGTGTCAAGCACCCTTTGCTCCAGAGCAGGAACAAATAAACCTGTTTTCCATCCTGGTTCTGCCACAGAGGTTCCCAGCCCTGAAGTGATCCCACATAAATGTCATCTAGAAGACAGACTGATAATATCCAACAGCAACTGGGTGATAAGCCTATGCTTTTTCTCCTAGTATTCCTGCAAGCAGTGAGCTGGAAACACAGGAGGAAGAATGAAGTCAGCTATCAGCAACCCTGTAGAAATTCATTCTCTCAGCAACTACTAATTCATGTCCCAGGCACTCTGAGCTCGGTTTCTGGACAGCATACCTTTGCATGCTTACAGTGAAGAGGAAAGACAATGCTACCTTGTTTTTAAATTCGCCATTGAAAGCAAACTGGTTTTCTGGTTTTCCATCAGGTACTTTGTATCTTCTGAACCAGTCCACTGTAGCTTCTAAGTATCCAGGTTTCATCCTTCTGACATCGTCAATATCTTGCCAGGAGAAAAGGTTTGTTAGCCAGATCCACAAACAGAAATTACTTAGTTATGACCTTGCTCTTCTGAGCTGCCCCTCCCCAAGCAGACTTAGCAACGTTTCAGACAGTTTACAGTAAAGACACCAAGTGAATATTCTGCACAGGAAAATAGTGTTTCATCTCCACAGTATATCCCCCTTGCCCTCAAGGAGCGTGGACACATTTAAACAGCTTTGATTGGAGAGTTCCTGGACAACCCCTTTCCTTCCATTCAGGACAGACTGTACAGCCATCCACTTCTTCAAGGCTCCAGGTTGCGCAGAGGACTGGCAATTTGAGATAAATCACAGTAAAATGTTTTGCTTTCAGACTGATACCATCCTGTTCTGCTGTCCTTCCAGTATCACACCTGACCGGCCAACATTCTCCACCACTACACAGGGTTCAGTGCTGGGTCCAGTCCTGTTCAATATCTTTATTAATGATCTGGATGAAGGGATCGAGTGCACCCTTAGCAAGTTTGCAGATGACACCAAGCTGGGTGGCAGTGTTGATCTGCTTGAAGGAAGAGAGGCTCTGCCAAGAGATCTGGACAGGCTGGATTGATGGGCTGACACCAATGGTATGAGGTTTAACAAGACCAAATGCCAAGTCCTGCACTTGGGGCACAACAACCCCATACAGTGTTACGAGCTTGGGGAAGACTGGCTGGAGAGCTGCCTGGCAGAGAAAGACCTGGGAGTGTTGGTTGACAGCAGCTGAATATGAGCCAGCAGTGTGCCCAGGTGGCCAAGAGGGCCAATGGTATCTTGGCCTGTATCAAAAACAGTGTGGCCAGCAGAACAAGGGGGGTGATTCTGCCCCTGTACTTGGCACTGTTGAGGCCACATCTCGAGTACTGTGTTCAGTTCTGGGCCCCTCACTACAAGAAGGACATTGAGGTGTTGCAGAGCAACCAGAGAAGGGCAACGAGGCTGGTGAAGGGGCTGGAGAACAAGTCCTAAGAGGAACGGCTGAGGGAAATGGGGTTGTTTAGCTTGGAGAAGAGGAGGCTGAGGGGAAACCTTATTGCTGTCTATGACTGCCTGAAAGGAAGCTATGAGAGAGTGAGCGTTGATCTCTTCTCTCAAGTGACAGGTGATAGGACAAGAGGAAACGGCTGTAAGTTGTGCCAGGGGATGTTCAGACTGGATAGTAGGAAGAATTTCTTCATCGAAAGGGTGGTCAGGCACTGGAACAGCTGCCCAGGGAGGTGGTTAAGTCACCATCCCTGGAGGTGTTTAAAAAACAGGTGGATGAGTTTGAGGGACCTGGTTTAGTGGAGGATGGGTGCGTTTGGACTCGATGATCTCAAAGGTCTTTTCCAACCAGAAGATTCTATGATGAACACTGCAGCTTAGAAGGAGCAAGCTCATGTCCTGACTTAAAAGTTTCCTGCGGGCTCTCAATGGAGAATGGGAAGTACCATGCCTGCTCCTCCCTCCTGTAACTTACCATTATAGTTGTCTGCTTCAGGGTCTTCGATGTTGATAGCAATTACCTTCCAGTCTGTCTCTCCCTCATCAATCAGTGCCAGCGTGCCCAGCACCTTCACTTTGATAACTTCTCCTCGAGAGCAGACCTGTGAAGAAAAAGACCTCTTTGCCTGTACTGATGCAACCAAGGAATGTAAAACAGGAGACTGCGCAAGCTGTGAGAGTCCAGCAAGCAGTCGGGTTCACAAAATTAGATATTGCTTATCGGCAGTTCATAAGCCTTGGCTCACAAGGCTTATGCTGTAGGATTTCATCAACTGTCTCCAGAGACAGCAGAGGGCAACATCACATTCTTGAGGCAGAGGAGGTAGGAACTGAATAATGTCTCTAGATAATTGACTTCAGAGACATTAATCACACATTCCAAAAGGCAGTTACCCTTTAGAATGCATTACCTTGCTTCCGATTTCGCACACGTCAATTGGATCGTTATCTCCACAGCAGCCGGTATTTTCATCTTTGTGACCTGGGTCTTCCCAAGTCTGCAAAGTTTCAAGATGAAACAAAAAGCAGGTTTACTTCAGGCATGCAGTTACCCACTTCATGCTTGCTTTCAGGTCTCTATTTGTTATGACTGTTACTGCTACCATTTCAGTTGGGCCTGGCAGGCGCAGTTTGAATCCAAGTTAAAAGGTTTATCTTGCCAAGGGTGAGCTGCTCCCTCGCACTGACAAACCTTTTTTTCAACAACTTCCCAGACTTCCTCCTCCATTCCACAGCTGCATAAAGGTGAAGTTCACATCTATAAAGAACACTCATTGATTTGGCTGCCTGCCTCTTCCCCTCCCTATTCATTTCTTAACAGAGGTTTCCTGAACTCCAGATAGCGGTCTGACAGAGACAAAAGATAGACAGGGTGTATTGTTTCCTTTTAATTCAACAATTAAGGACATGCTGTTACAATAGAGCAGCCACAAGAATATGGAGTCCCACACCCTGTGCTACTCACTGTCCCAGTGCATCCCACCTAAAGTGGTGAGTGTAAGTTGGAGGACAAGACTCCAGAAGGCATTTGAGCTGTGCCTAAAAAAATAATAGCTGCTTAAAACATGCTTCCAATCGGGAGTGAAAGGACACTGTGCCCACTTGACCATAAGAAGCATCTATCTCTAGGGCTGTTGAGATATAAAAAGGAGGAATGCTATTCCCAAACCTCTGCATCCCAGGACATGACCTAGTGCAGTCGAGCCCTTGTGATGCACCAATAGCACTCAAAGTTGTACTGAAATGTGGGTGGTGCTGAAGGATGCTGCAAAATCGCTATCACACTTCTCTACAAGGAAGTGGTAAATTCAGTCCCTTGCCCTTGATGCATGAACATCTTTGATCCACTAACACATGCCTGAGCAAAGGCTTCGAAAGCTGCAATTCTGTACAAAGAAACTGGCCCCAGAATCTATGTGAGTAGAAAACAATTCAACTTTGAACACCGTCTTAAGCTACTTGGAGAAAACACTCAACATTCACTGCCATTAAGACTAGAATCACAAAACTCAGTGTGTTTTCCTGTGACTTGTCACTAACAACTTATTTCTCTAAAGGAAACTCAAAACTTAGAGAACACCAGAGGCAAACAGCCTTGCTCAAAGTTTCTCTTTACCGAGCAGCCACCAGCCCATTAACAGCATATGCCCAGGTGTCACCATCTGTCACTGCCCCCCTTGCCAGCTGTTTCTGTTTCAGAGAAAGCGTGCTGGCACAGCTGCAGACATCTGCCTTACACAGTCTCTGAACTGCCCAGTACCCTTCTCAGATCCAACACTGAGATCAAGGCACTTACTACCATCCAGCAGGTCCATATGTTAGTCTAGCTGTGTGGTTTAGACTCTGAACAATAAGAGGGGCAGAAACATGAAAGATACAAATTTCGGATCTATTCAGATTTTCACTGTCCACATCCAAAGTCTAAAACAAACAGCTAATTCACTGCAACAAGAATCTTTTCTAAAGCTTCAGCCCAGGGTCTGTGCACCAAGATCCTGTACCATTAACTCAAAACTTCAGCTCCTTATGCTTCACTAGGCAGGAACTGAGGGCACTGCATTGCCACTGTGAATCTTCATCTTCCTTGTGTAGTGACAGCTTCTTTCATCCAAAGGGAAGGACCTGCCAGCTGCTGTCCAACCAATTTGCCGAGTGGCCAGAGAGAGGAGTGACACAGCAGGTACCGTGGTAGCAGCAGCTGCTCATCCTCACATTTTCCAATAGCCTGTTTACAGCAACAGCTACAAGCCTACCTCTTGAGATTCCTGTTGGAGAATATCCCTGCTTTCTTGACATGTTCTCTTCACTAGCAAAATTACACACACAGCAGGGTAAATGCTGTGTTCCAGATCAGAATTTCAGCTGACCTTGTTCATTAATTTGGTGGTAGTCAGAGGCACAGTCATCCTCCCTCTTCCCCACCAGAAAGGATGAGCCACCGAGACAAATTACAGTACCTGTGGGATAGCGCCATAATTCCAGATATAACCTTTATGGGGAAACACATTCGCTACGTAGCGCAGTTTTCCTTTCTTCACATCTTGCTTAATTGGGTTTAAGGGATCCTTTGTTGCAATCTGAAAGAAAAGTTACACAAATCTCTCTGCTTTGTTTTCTCAGAAAACTCAACTGATTTTTCTTTGAAGTTGGCTATGAATGGACGAGCCAAGAGACCAGGAGCTGACCCCAAAGCCAACAGTAGATATTGGACAACTCCATTTCCTGTTGCACTGCCATCTCCTGGGATACAGTTTTCAGCAGAATTTCAAATGTCAGAAGCACATGGGGTTGAAGGACACAAGATGCTGCTTTAATCAGAAGCCACAGAAGAATTACTGTTATTCCAAGTTCTGTAAGTCTCAGCCCCTCTATAAATGCATCCACTGTTCAGTAAGTATTTACAGGAGAAGTCAGAACTACATCTAGAGAGCTTCCTTGATGTGATGCCAGCAGTATGGCAGCTTTTGAAAGGCCTTAGTTATCAGGGCTGAATTATTTTCATGCCATTTACGAAGCCACCAATGTCAGACCACTCTGCTTCAGGACGTGGAGGTAACGAGGAGAGGATCAGCAAAACCAAAGATTAAGACCCGAGTCAGTTCAAGCACTTAAGGTAGGAACTGCAGTGTAGTTACCTCCATTTTAGCGTTTGTCCACCGAGGTACCTCCACAACCATGTTTAACACATTCTGAAGAAAGCAAAATACCAGTGAATGGGAAGGAATCTCACACCAAGCTTTAAAATAGAGAACACACATATAAGCAAGCATGAAATCCAGCCAGTTTGCATAAAACTGTAACTTTTTTCCCCTTTTTTCCAGTGCCAGTTTTGACACAGTTTGATAGAAGGCTCGTAGCCCAGTTACACATCATCACTCAAAACTGAATCCCATCACAGACTGAGGTTATCCACGCATTCTGCACCAGTTGCTACCTAAGAACATCTCCATCATGTTCCTAGGTTACAGAACAGCAGGTTTAAATGAATGGAAGGCAACTGCGTACAAACTACCCTGGGCATAACAAAATGAGGTTTTAGGCATATTGATTGCACACAAAGCACTTAATGCTCCAGCAAGAGCCACCCCAGCAATTTAGAAGAGACAAGGCTTACCAGATTAAGCTATCTCTCTAGAAACACGGGTACCTATCCTGAATGACCAAGAACATTACTGCCAAATATTCTAGCCTGACAGGAAGTAGGGAGAGATGGCCACATTCCCAACTCCAAGCTTCTTAGAGGCATGATGCTATGATAAAGATGTGGGGGAAAAACACAGAACCACATCTTGCAGTCTCTCGTTTACAGGTGATGCTTGGAAACATCTCCTGTTGACTCTAGCTGGGCTGAGAGGACTCTTATGTTCAATGTCAGAGTCTCCTCTTCAAGAAAACAAGCTTTTCCATGCTTGAACCTTAACATTTGCTATTTGAAGAGATTACTGCTTTTAACAAGAAGTCAAACCTTGGTCCCTAGCATCGACAAGGTCTCTAATCCCCACATTAAGTAGTATTAGCTTTGCAAAATCCCTCACACCTGTACTGCACCACAATTAGATTGCTGTTGTGCAAGGAGTGCTGTTACATCATAGACTCTGCCCACACCCTTCCCTAACAGAAGTTTATTACATCCCTTTGATTGCAGGCGGTCATTGCTCATTTGCAAGTTATATTTAAAAAGGTCTATAGTATTTTTACTTATAAGTAACTCAAGGAAAGGAATGAGGTGATCTGAACTCGCTAGGCAGGGTGCTTATGGCTTTGCAGGCAAGCAAAGATGACTTAGGGGCTCACTGTTTTTCCCACAGTCCAACTGACAGATGTGCCTTCATCTAACACAGCCAGTGAGTAGCCCAAGGTCATTCCTTCACAATGCCAAGACACACAGGTACAGATAAGGTCAGCACACCCCAGCCCTAGACTGAAAAAAACACCCTGCAATCCTCTCAGTGTCTTAGGAGTCTGGGGATAAAGATTAAAGAGCCCAGACAGAGCAACACAACCTTCTGCTCCAAGCTAGGCTCCCTACCATAGCTGGTAACGAACCTGCCAAGTAACGAGTAAAATCTCTGTGGAGAGGCACTCCAGCAACAAAAAGAGGGCTGATGTGATCAGCACTGTTGTGTAACTTCAGGGCCGGCGACCTTCAGTGATACGTGCTTCTCTTAATGACTTGGCACAAGGATGCTGCTAAGTGGCACTATGCGCCTGGAGGCACACCAGTAGCCCAATTTCGGTCGTTAATCATTAACAGCCTGCAGAAACCCTCCTCACCCTTATACTCACTCCCCTACTCCTTCCTCCCCTGTTCTACAAGCACTTGGAAAGCGAGGCATGATCTAGATTTTCCTCATTCGAATTACCCTTCAGACATCTGCTTTTGAAAACTGCTTTCCAAGTTGGCCCCAGAAAGTGCTTCAATACTGCTCTTGGCAATTACAATCAGTCTTCTCCTTCCTGAGTAGGCAAAAGCCACATCAGACTTCCTAGAGCATATTCTGTCAACACCCATGCCCCAAAGCTAAATCAGCTCCTTTCTATAGGGTAAGCCCTCCATTCTGCAAACTCTTCTCCTTTCCCATAATCACCCTCTATCTCCAAACTGCACCTCTCTCTATCATGCAGATTAGAACAGTTCCTCCATTACATGTCTCAAGCTGCATTGATTTTTAGTATGCATTGCAAAAAGAAATGAGCTGCAAAGGTGAAGAACATGGTCAGAGAGCCCGACTCACCACTGAAAAAGCCTACAGTGAAAAAAACATGAAGCACAGTCATTTTGGTTTCCTAGAGCTGGGGCACTTCAGGCAGTGATTCAGAACAGCTTAATTTGACCAACCACTGGCTGCTGGAAGGATGTGAAAGCCCTGCATCACTGCATGCGATGGGCTTCCCAGCTGCAAGAGGGACCCAGGAGCTGCTACAGCAAGAATTTAACATCCTCACCTTCTGTTCAGTGTCTGGTTACATTGCAGGCATGAAGTGGCCTTACTGCAGTCAAAACCCACACCTGAAATATCACACAGCGAGTGTATACCTCCCTAGGAGTGGATGCAGATATTCAGCTAAAGGCAAAACTGCTTCTTTTAAGCCAAAAAATGTTTTCATGTGATTTCATGGGCAAGTTTAAGACAACCACTCATATCTCAGACACGAATATGAGAATGATATCATCCGTTCTCTTCTCCTGCATTGCTCCACCCAAGGCTGAGACTGGGAGAAAAGGGCAATCATTCTTTCCAAGATCTGGTAATGCTTCCCTTAGGGTGCTCCCTCTGAGAAACAGTGAGGAACTGAGAGACTCTCTCGGGAATTTCAGGCTCACAGGACCACATTCTCTCAGCAAAACCGATACAATCCTGACACCCAAAGCTCATACTCTTGCCTCACTGGAGGCCATCTCAGTCCCATGGCTCTGGAGCCCCTCTTACCTTGCTGGCGTCTGCGTAGATGGGGATATCATGGAAAGGGGAGATGTAGTGCCCGGCAGCATTCTCTGCAAGGCAAAGGGGGCAAATCAGGTCCGGCGTGAGAGGAAACATCAGGTTGGGGGCGGGGGGAGCACCTCAAGTGAGGGGGTGTGTCCTCCAGCTCTTCCAGAGGAGCTCGACCCCTCTTCCCAACTACCCAGCGCTTCCAGAGGACCTCAGCCGCCCTCCTCGCCTCCCCCACCACTTCCAGAGGAGCTCAGCTCCCCTCCAACACCTCCTCCAGGCCTGGAGGATGAGGAGCATGATGAGAAAGGAGAGAAAGTGGGGAAAAGGAGGGGAAGGGGAAGGGAAAGGGCGGGGGGAAGGGGGGAGAGAAGGGGAAGCAGGAAGAGGAAGGCGGCGAGCACTCACTGAAGAACAGCCGGTACTCCAGGCTGTGCGGCGCAGCGCGTTCCTCCACGCTGTACGCGGCCATCGCAACGCGTGTGCCCCGCTCCCGCGCTGCGCACGCGCAGACCGACACGCCCCCTGCCTCTGGCCAGGCCCCCGCCACGCGGAAGCGCGGTAACTCCCCTCCTCCCCCGCCACGCCGTGGTGTGCAGCAGGGTGAGGTGTTGCGTGGTCCAGCACAGTATGGTGTGGTCCCCTGTGTCCACCGCAGCATGGTGTGGCTTGGTCCAGCCAGGCATGGTGTGGTCCAGCACATCATGGTGTGCTCCAGTGTGGCTCTCTGGATGCTCTCCAACACCTCAGTGTCCTTCTTGTAGTGAGGTGGCCAGAACTGGACAGAGTACTCGAGGTGTGGCCTCGCCAGTGCCACGTACAGGGGCACAATCACTTTCCTTGTCCTGCTAGCCACACTGGTTTTGATACAGGCCAAGATGCCAGTGTGGTTCATCAAAGGGTTGCATATTTCCCCATGGCATGGCCAATTACGGCGTGGGACAGTCCTTTCACACAGGTTGTCCCCCACCACTCCCTGCTCCCTGTGTTCCCTGGCCATGTGCCCTGGCCAGGCCTGGGTAAATGAGGGGCTAGTGGAGCACAGGGGCCCGTGGTGCCAGGGGACTCAGCTGGTTGCCCCCCTCTGCCCCTCATGTGAGATGCTGATGCTAGAGGATCCAGAAGATCTGAGGCAGGGACATGGCATAAGGAGGATGCACCTTTATTTTGGAGACTCACGGCCCATGACGTTGTGAATCCCCATTCCCCACCCTGTAAGCCCTTGGTCCAGAGTGCCTGAGGGCCACGGCTGCTCAGCCATTCCATGCAGGGACACCGGTGTGGCGGGGTGCCAACGGCCCTGATTCAGAGGCAGGTGGTGAGTCACTGGTCCGTGTCTGGGCAAAGACACGGTTGCGTGTGCTGAAGAGGATCCCACGGCCATGGCTCCGGGGGGTGTAGGGTGCATGGTGGCGAAGGCGGCGGTGGGGCGAGCAGAAGGGAGCCCTGAAGGCCTCTTGGAAGCCGCGTCGGAAGTTCTCATTAAAGTAGCCATAGATGATGGGGTTGGCGCTGCTGTTGAAGAAGGCCAACCAGTGGGCAAAGGGGAAGACATAGACAGTGACCAGGTAAAGCTGGCCCTCACTCAACTGCCCATAGTCTGTCAGAAGCATCAATGTCCAGAGGGGCAGCCAAGAGAGGGAGAAGAAGAGGGCGACAATGATGAGCATGTTGATGACCTTTGCCTTCCTCCGGGAGACCCTCCACCCCTCTGTCTCCCCTTGGCTATGGTCACGCGCTGCTGACTTGAAGAGCTTGAAGGCAATGCGGGCATACATGATGACAATGAGGGCAAGGGGGGCTACATAGATGTGGGAAAAGAGAATGGTGGTGTAGATCCTCCTCATCCCTGTCTCAGGCCAGGCCTCCCAGCAGGAGTAGAGGGGATAGGAATTGTTGTAGGTGTCCACCATGAAGTGGTGCTCCTCCCTGGTGACAGTCAGCGTGATGGCGGCAGGGCACATGATGAGCAGGGCCAGCACCCAGATGATGGCAATAGTCACCAGGGCTTTCCTCAGTGTCAGCTTCTGCCGGAAGGGGTGGACGATGCAGCGAAACCTGCAGGAAGGCAGACAGCTGTGGCTTTGGGCACCTTGGTGAGACATCCCTGGGGAAGGAGAGCCGCCAGGACACAGGGGTGGGAAGGGAGGGTAAGATGGGTTCCTCTTTTCATATGGCTTTTGGTGGCAGAGGTGGGTTAGGATCTCTTCAGCTTTGGTGTTTTAAGACCAAGGCGGGGAAATACACCTTTCTGGGATACCCCATGGACAGATTTGTGTCCTTTTGCAGAAATGGGTCATGCTTGTGATGCCCCAAGGGGGTTCTCGTGATGGAAAACTTCACAAGATACCTAAACACACAGAGAGGAGACTCCATCCCCATTGTTCCCCATGCCAATGTACCTCTCCACGGCGATGGCCACCAGCGTGAAAACAGAGGCGGAGACGGACATGCCCTGCACCAAGCCACTCATTTTGCACATGGTGTTGTCAAAGGGCCAACCTGCGAGGGGACACCACAGAGGTTGTGGGTGCCTTTTGCTCAGCTGGGTTCATTGACAGTTTCCTCTAGATGTCCCCATCCACCTTATCATTAAGTGGGATGATAAATCCTTCTATGGGTGGGCTGCCGAACATGGTGGTTGTCACTTCTACCCTTACACAGAGTGTGAGCTGTTATCACAGGGACTGACCTTGGGATCCTCAATCAGAAGGGCTTTCACTTTGTTTCTTGACCCCAATGCTAACGTGACAGCAGTAAATAAATCACACCCCATAACAAATAAATACAGACTCTGCCCCATGCCCCAGCTATGGCTGTGGCTTAACTCTGCCAGCCATGCCAGGGTTGCCTTTTATCTTTGCAAAGGTCAATGGGCAGAGCTGAGCCAGCACAAGAGAAGATCAACGCAAGAGGAATAGGGTTTTTTCAGTGTTGCTTGACGGGGAATGGCTGAACTTTAAATAAATATATAAATGCAGTGGTAACCTTATACTTATTTTGCCAAAGATGTCAAAAAAACTCAAAAAAGGACTGTCTGCCCCTTAAAATAGTAGCTCTAAATGAAATGATACCTTTCATCTGATGTTGTTGAATGGCCACCACCTGCCCTCAGCCTCAGCAAAATAATCACCCACGGGGTGGCCTGATCTGTGAGGGGCAGAAGGTGAGTGATGTTCCCCATCACTTTCTCTGTCCACCTTGTGTCTCGCCCCTCCACCGCCCCACTCACCAGTAATGAGGTTGTCCACCAAGGTGGTGGGCATGCAGAAGATGCCCACCAGCAGATCGCTAATAGCCAGGTTGAGGATGAACATGTTGGTGACTGTCCGCATCTGACGATTCTTCACCACAATGAAGCACACCAGGATGTTGCCGATCATGCACATGAGGAATATGAAGGTGTAGGCCAGGATGAACATAGCAGCCACAGGGGAGGAGTGCTGGTAGTACGCTGAGAAGGTGTAATTCCCCCTTGGGAGCTGGCTCTCGCTTGTGATGGAGTTGGGCCAGCTGCTGTTGGAAAGGCCTGGAGAAGGGAAGGTAGGAGAATAAAGCTGGAAGAGGATAAAGCAATTATTCCCCTCATTTCTTAATGACATCAGAGGAGGGTTTTTATATTAATTCCAGTTCCCAGCTGTACTGGTTTTGGCTGAGGCCGAGTTAATTTTCTTCACAGTAGCTTAAATGGGGCCATGTTTTGGATTTATCCTGGAAACAGTGTGATGACACAGGGATGTTTTAGTCACTCCTGAGCAAGGCTTGCATAGGATCAAGGTTTTTTCTGCTTCTCACTCCACCAGTGAGCAGGCTGGCGGGGGGCACAAGAAGTTGTGAGGGGACACAGCTGGGACAGCTGACCCCAACTGACCCAAGGGATATTCCAGACCATAGGACATTATGCTCAGCATATAAAGCTGAGGGAAGAAGAAGGAAAAGGGGATGTTTGGAGTGATGCATTTGTCTTCCCAAGTAATGGTTACACGTGATGGAGCCCTGCTTCCCTGGAGATGGCTGAACACCTGCCTGCTGATGGGAAGGAGTGAAGGAATTCCTTGTTTTGCTTTGCTTGTGCATGCGGCTTTTGCTTTCCCTATGAAACTGTATTTACCTCAACCCATGAGTTTTCTCACTTTCACTCTTCCAATTCTCTCCTCCATCCCACTGGGAGGGAGGGAGGGAGGGAGGGAGGGAGCGGCTGTGAGTGAGTGCCAGTTGCCAGCTGGAGTTAAACCATGACACCAGCCTGGTTGGGACATGTCCTGCTGGGATCATCTCAGTGCCTCCACAAGTCTCCTTGTTGAGTTACACAGCAGAAAGTATTGCAGCACTTTGACTTAATTATTATTTTATATCATTATTATTTTATTTCATTTTTTAAAATCATTATTGATATCATTATTCTGATGAGCAATTATAGCAGCCCAGAAGGTATCCTGTTCTTATGAGATTTTTTTTTTTTAGGGTTGATGCAAGGAAGAGAAATTCATGTCCTGACACTGCAGTGTTTCAGTTGTGTGCGAGTCGTGTCCATGTGGTCTCCACCTGAGACCAACCCAGATCCTGAGTGTCTGCTGATGCTTCTCCTTGTTCTTCTGAGTTTTGCAATTTGAAATCCCCTAAAATCTTCTCCCTGGCAAAGCTGCGGTATCTCAGGGAGATGGGTTCAGGACAGGGAAACTCTACCCTACCCTTAGATATAAAGCAATAATTCTAAATAATCATGATTATTTTCTGGGAACATGAGAAATTCTGGTGGAGAAGGGATGGCACTTTGTCAGTACAGATCTAGCAGGGGAGCAGATCTGTGCACCCTCAGATTTCTCCAGTTTTACGCATGCAGGGACGCAAGAGGATGCTGGGTGCCGTCAGGAGCTGCCTGCAGCAGTGACAAGACTAACTCCAGGCAAACCCTGTCTGCAATTTTAAAGCAGAAAAAGGCATATTTTTGCTTTAAGGCTCAGCCTAACTGCCTGCAGGTCAGCCCTGCACTGCAAAGCCACTGCACGGTGGGTGACTGTATCATCCCCCCATCCATGTGCCGGTGTCGGTGCTCAGCTTGCCAGCCAAGATGCTTTACCCAGCTGCTGGGACCACCAGTTTCCCTGAGGCCCCGGCATGCAGGGAAGCCCTGCCCGGCCTCTACACCCCTGTCCTGGGCACATGATTTGGCCAACAGATTTCCAGCAAGGCTTCAGAAAGGTGCTGGAGGGGGATTGAAGCCACGGGAATAGGAGCCTTTTGGAAAGGCAAAGAAACATCAGGACTGCTGAGGCAATATGCTCCAGCTGACTGGCATCAGATACACCCAAATGAAACAGCTTTGTTAGCAGAAGTGATGGCAAACACTCTAGTGAGATTGCCTGAAATGTGCAATATTAAGCCCAAAACTTTGCTGGACTTTATCTCTTTGGGTTGCGGTGTCTTGCAGCATTAGCAGGTGGTGGGTGTGCTACGGATGAGGGATCACAGGTGGTTTCAAAAGCAAGGTGGAAAATGAGGAACAGAAAATAAGGGGCTGCTGAGCGCCTGGCTTGGTGCTGGATCAATGAATGGAGGCATGCTCTATTCATCTCAGATGTGGTGACAGTGGGACAAAGGGGCACTTGGACACCCACTTCCCTGTCTGGCCATGGGAAACCACTGCAGGGAAAGGCTGGGCTGACGGAATAGGGGTCTGGGGGGTGCTGAACACCTTTTTGGGCATAAAATGGAAGAAAGGTGTTGGTACTCACCTCTGCCGGCCCGGTCGGGCTCCGGGGGCTGCATCTCCGGCATGGGGGCAGGAGGACTCTGCAGCCGGGGGATGGGGGGCTTGTCCCTGTACCCTCCCCGGGTCCCGGGGCTGAGCCCCGCTGCCCACACCGCGATGCCAGTGCCGCGATGCCGGTTGCGGCTGCTCGGCGGCTGCAGCGGAGGTGGGGGAGGGCGGGGGAACAGCCTCCCATCGCCATGGATACAGGGGTACCCGCAGCATCCCCCCCCCGCCCGAGGCAGCACAAAGAGGGGGGGCAGCACACGGCAGGCAAGGAGAAAGTCTGACTGGGGGAGGTTTGGAGTCTCCCTTGCCACCCCTGAAGTCCCCACACCGATGCTGGCACTCAGTGCCTCTCTCTCCTCCAGCTGATGATCGGTGTCCCCAGCAGTGCTCCTGCCCGTCCCAGGGGATGGAAACACCTCGGGACCCCCAACACGAGTGGGGATGACTTATGTCCTTCAGCCCATGTGAATCACCCACGTGGTGGGGAAAGGCAGCACGATCCTTAGGGATGCTGCTCCTGGCCCAAAGCTGCTGCGCTCGACTCCAGCTCCTCCATCTCTGCCAACATCAATGAACCTCCTTTTGCCATGGCCTTTTACCAAAGTCGGGCTTTGGCAAGTCTAGAAGTCAAACGTATCCTGGATTAACCATTCCTGGCTGCCCCTAGCCAGCTCACACTATTGGGAAGCATTTGTCCCTTAAAAACGAGAAGGAGCAAACACGGGAGATGCTTAAACAAGGCATTGAGAGATAATGGCTGTGATTTCTCCCATGAGGATTTTTTTGCAGGCAGCCAGCTGCCAAGTGACACCAGCATGCCCAACTTCCCTGCCACCAAGGAACCCCCCTCCCTGGACCGTATCCTAAGCCCCACAGCCCATTTCTCCCTGGGAGAGAAAGACGCATATCTTGAAGAGCCATAGGACATGGGTGCACACTTCCTGGGATACCCATGGGGTAAGCAGCTGACACGGGATTGCTTTGATTTCCACGGTGAAAATCCACAGGGGAAAAAAATTCCTTGGAAAAAAAATTCCTGGGAAAATCTAGAAAAACACTGCTCAGGTCTGGGCAGAATCCAGCTGGAGGTGTCAGTGTGACTGAAGGTGCAACAAGTGGCCATGGGGATCTGCAAAGGAAGCTTCTTTAAAGAGAAAGCAATTGATAACTGTTATCTGACAAATAGAATAAAACCTCCTACACATAACAGGAAAATATTTAATCCGGCATTTGGCACATCAGTGATTCAAGGGGGAACCCTTATGGCTGCAGGGATGTCCTCTGCCATCCTGGCCCTGAACCAGGGCAGCAGATGCTCCCTTCCCATCGATGGGCTGGCAGGATGGATGCAACCAAGCAGACAACTCCCCCAAGTTTACCCAAACCTTGCACCGTGTGCATCCCAGCTCCACTTCCTCCTCAAGTGCTTGTCAAAACACAAAGCAGGAGATTCCCTGGCTCCAGAGATGGCAGAGCCATCCTTTCGTGGAGGAACCCTGCTGCTTGCTTTTTATTAAGGGGAAAAAAAGAGGAACTGGCTGCCTCACTGTGGGTTTGGGACAGAAACAGCGGCATTGCAGGGACCGACCTAAGCCAAATCACTCTCATAGGCAGTTGTCCCTTGGGAGAGCTCACCCAGCTCTGCATGGGCACCCTGAGACCCTCTCAGGCTTCATGGATGGGCTCCTCTGGTGACAGCAGAAGATCGAAGGGGACGAGGGGCCGGACCAGCAGTTGCACTTCGGGACCAACAGGGTTTGCCCGCAGGTTGAGGCTCCGCAGCGATGCCATGGAGGCCAGCTTCTCCACCGGCACCTCTGCAAAAGAGGGCACCGAGGGGTAAGCATCCATTCCGTTGTCACCTGCTGGGGAATTTGGGGGACAAAATGCATGGCAAGATGGACATCTCAAAGCAAGCCCTGCTCCTTCTGGTCTCCAGGCTTTTATCAAACCAGTAATGTAACAAAATATTAAATGATATGACTAAAAAGCAAATGTCTTGGCAAGGTGCAAACACCATAATATTAAATATGGACACTGCCTTCCAGTTCTCCCAGACCTAAAAAAACCCTGCTGGGGTGTTGAACTTGTATTCAAAGCCTTATTCCCCTATTTTAATCCTCAGAGATGCAATGTCCAGGAGCCTTCACCAAGCTAATGAGAGAGCACGTGCTCTTTGCCCTTGTTGGACAGGTTGCAAAGTGGCTCTTGGTCATCTCTGGGCACCCTCCTGTTTTGCAATTTCCATGAATTTGAACTCTTTACGTAAAAAGAAAGTGCAGATCTTGTGGATGGTCCCAATGTGAACCCACTGAGAGCAGAAGAATAAGATTGATACAAAAACTTAACCATTAAGATCATTAAAAGGTGATACATTCAGCTTTTTATTACAAATCACAATATTTTGGGCTTGAAATCCCACTTGACTGAGTTTACTTTCTTTTAAATTTGGCCACCAAAATGACAAGAGCCTTTTATATCCCCATCTCTGGTTTCTTCTGCCAATACTTGGAGTAGAATTGGGGTGTTGTAATTACAGTAGGGCAGGTGATTATGCGATTTTTAAACCAGAAAATTTATTTTATACTGGAAAAAGACTCAAACACCTTGATGGCTTTTTTTTCTCTCCTCCAGAGAGAAGTGTTATATTCTGTAACACTCATATTTCTTAGGCACACCTTCACATGGATTGCTTATACCTCTTTTTTACCGTGGTTTTACTCACCACTGTTCCCCTCTATCATTTTGCAATTTTTTTCCCTTGTTGCACAAAAATAACTTTTTTTTTGATAGATCTTCCTGTTTAATGATCTTCTAAGGCTATGTAGAGCGATAAGCTCCAAATTTGCTTAGGTTTAGGGAGCTAACTGACATATTTTAAGGAACAAGCCTTGCTTGGGATAGGAACAGCCCAGCTCTGCGTTTTAATTTAAGGTAAGAGCAGTGACTCACCCTGGTATGAAGCGGCAGGCAGGGCACGCAGTGCAGTCTATGGCCATGCATTGGGAGCCACAAACTCCTCTATAAGCAATCCAAAGCATCATTTGCCGGCTCCCCATTGAATAAAGCAGTCATGTTTGAGCCTTATTCATGCTGGCTTTGCCAGTTAGACAAAAAAAGGAACACTCCTCCCATACTTTTTCATAATTAAAGTACACAGTAATTTTCTCAGCTCAGAATATGATAGTAAGCAAGTGGAAAACCCAGCTCCTTCAGATTAAAAGGCTACTGAGGCACCTGGAGGCATCTGAGGAGATGCATATGAGAAGGCTGCTGAGGCAGCCAAGAAGCTGGGTAATGAACACTAACAACCCCAAAGGTCTCACAGCCACGTATTTAGGGCTGGCTGCTTATTGAAGGACAAAGGACTTAGCTCAGCAGAGCCGCTTCCTGGTCATTACCGGTATTTTTTGGTGGCCACCAACTCCTGCCAGCTTCCTCCAAACCTGATGATAGAAACCCACTTGCTAGCTCCTCTGTGGCTGTTAACAATAATGCATTTTTCCATGCAATTATCTCAGTGAAGAGTGCCTCTGTGATGCTCAGGAAGAGAAAATTAGTCACGATTGTCCTCAGCAGTGATCTGCCCAGCCTTAGCAGTGGTCTCCAGCATCCCCCTTGCTGTCTGAACCTCTTCTACATTAAACCATAAACCAAAGAATAAGAGAAAGAGAAATTGAAGATTAAGGTACCCAAATCCCCCATGGACTTCTGAGCTGAAAATTCAAATTTGATATCACTCAAATTAGCAGAGAAAGCATTAAAAGCACTGACATTATTATATTTTTCCTGCTTGTCTAACCTGATCTACTTCTATGACAAGGTGACCCACACTGCATGAGGGAAAGGCTCTGGATGCTGTCTGCCTAGGCTTCAGTAAAGCTTTTGACTCCATTTCCCACAGCATTCTCCCAGTGAAACTGGCTGTTCATGGCTTGGATGGATGTACTCTTTGCTGACTGAAAAACTGGCTGGATGGCTGGGTCCAGCGAGTTGTGGTGAATGGAGTTAAATCCAATTGGCAGCTGGGCAGACGTGATGTTGTGCAAGGCTCACTTTTGGGGACAATCTTGTTTAATATCTTTATCAATGATCTGGATGAAGGGATCAAGTGCTCCCTCCGTAAGTCTACAGATGACACCAAGTTGTGCAGGAACGTTGATCTGCTTGAGGGAAGGAAGGTTCTGCAGAGGGACCTGGACAGGCTGGATTAATGGGGTTGAGTCCAGTGGGATAAGGTTCAACAAAGACTAAGTGTCAGATCCTGCACTTAGGTCACAACAAACCCATACAGCCTTACAGACTTGGAGAGGAGTGGCTGCAGAGCTGTCCAGTGGAAAAGAGCCTGGGGGTGTAGGTTGACAGCTGACTGAACATGAGCTAGCAGGGTGCTGAGGTGGCCAAGAAGGCCAGCAGCATCCTGGCTTGTCTCAGAAACAGCATGGCCAGCAGGAATGGGAGAGTGATCATGCCCATGTACTCGGCAGTAGTGAGACTGCATCTCAAATCCTGTATTCAGTTTTGGGCCACTCACTACAAGAAAGACATTGAGATGCTGGGGGCATCCAAAGAAGGGCAATGAGGCTGGTGAAGGGTCTGGAAAATAAGTCCTGTGAGGAGTGGCTGAGAAAACTGGGATTGTTTAGCCTGGAGAAGAGGAGGCTGAGGGGAGAGACCTCATTGCTCTTTACAACTATCTGAAAGGAGGCTGTAGCGAGGAGGGTGTTGGTCTCCTCTCCCAAGTAACAAGTGATAGGATGAGAGGAAATTGCCTCAAGTTGCACCAGGGGAGGTTTAGATTCGATATTAGGAATAATTTCTTCCCCCAAAGGGTTGTCAAGCACTGGAACGGCTGCCCAGGGAGGTGGTTGAGTCATCATCCCTGGAGGTGTTTAAAAGGTAAGTGCAGCACTTAGAGACCAGGTTTAGTGTTAGATTAAGGGTTGAACTTGATGATCTTAAAGGTCTTTTCCAACCTAGATGATTCTATGATTCTCTATGCAATTACACTCCGGAGTTGAAAAGGGCAGATCATGGCACTAAATGCCTCGTTTCACAGCCCACAGGATCCAGGCAGGCATTAATTAATCTCATTTTACTTCTCTTTCCTTCTAGCTTGAAAACATTGCCTACCACCTAGAGCTGCAGTTCAATATGTCTTAGTAGGTGACTCGGCTCTTAAAAGCAGGTGCATTTAATCTGTTTTATAGCCCTGCTATCAGCTCCTTCAGCATCACTGAGAGGGAAGAGTAGGACAGGCAGGAAAAGGAATGGCACATGGCTGCACTAGCACCAAAATCCAAACCATCTGCAGCCTTCATGCTGATGGAAAAAGCCACAGTCTTTCCCCAAACTCCATCTCCTATGCATAGTCTATGTAGCATCTTTCCCTTGCCTTTTATCTGGTCATTTATCCAGTCTTTTATCCAGAGTAGGGTACTCAACTCGTTATTGGGCTAAGTGGGGCAGCTTGGGTCCCAAATTATGAGGCAGCAAAACACACCTCTTTCCCATGCTGAGCTGACTGGAGAACAGTGGTAGGGTGAACTTGCAGATGCCTCAACAGTTTCTCAGAGAACCCACCAGTTGCTTCTCATGAGATCCTTCTGCTAAAATGTGGTCCTCAGTTAGCTGCAGTGAATGAGTGAGCTGTAAAAGCAGGCAGGGGTCAGTGAGAAGATGCTGTCTTCTACAGTCTGACCCAAGATCTCCTGGGGTGAAATGAGTGTCCTGCTGCCATATTCCTGTGTGCAAAGTGCTTAAATACTATTTGGCTGGTAAGAAAAATCAAAATTTGTGCTAGTTAAATTTAAGCTGATGGATTCTCTTTAACTCTTTTTCCCCTATTGTCCCAGGCTAATGTGGCAGGAAAAATGGTATATAAATACAAACTCACAATATATACTATTAGCATATAAAAATGCATATATATCTATAAATACAAGCTCATGTGCACTGAGGCTCATCCCACAGCCCGGCTGCAAGCTCCCAGTATGCTGTGCCTGTGCAGAGCAGGGAGATCGGTCCATGTGCAAGCTCAGCTCTGAGAACTCAAGGGCAATCCAGGAGATTTCACCATGGTCTCAGAAAGTGAAACTGGGAATGTGATGCTTTTCCTTGGATGTGAAGGACTGGAGCTATTGCAGCACTGGAGATGCTCCCGTCCCTGGGAGGCCACTGTGCAGAAGAGCCTGGGAGGTACTGGGGAAGGTTCCTGGGAGTGATGCAATCACCCATGCTTTTGTTGCCTTGGGAAAATGGGCTGCAACATCCCTGACTTTCTTATCTCTATCTTTTCCCTTTCCAGAAAATGCATATAATAGGCTAATCTTATCTTTTTCTGCAGCCAGAGAGGATCATGATCATTTTTAAGATATGTCTCCGAAACATTTTAGCTTGAAATTCTTAATTTCTATCCTATCATTATTTTTCCTGAATGTGATAACAGTGGCCAAGGAGAGCCTAGTGGGAGGTGACCATGCCTGGCAGCTGCGTTTTCTACCTGTCCTCTTCTCCCAGGATTAATCCAGCTGGGTACAACCCTTGATGCAGCCTACCTGCGCCCCTCCCCGCCCCCTCGGCATTTAAGAAGGAAAAAATGGAAGACAAAAGGTGCTTTGCCTTCCTGCTGCAGCCTATTTGCACAAAATGAGTAGGAAACAGAAAGTTGGAAGACATTGGCTCCTTCATCAAGTCCAATTGATGTTGGCCAATTAAGCTCAAACTGTGATGGAGGGAACTAAGAGCAAGACAGCCCTCTCAGGGAGGTGAGAGAAAAAGGGGTGAAGGAAAAAACACGTCTTGGGCTGTCATGGAGAGCGAGGAAGCAGTATTTAATGTCTTGCATTTCTACAGGCGAGGCCAGGGAACAACTGATGCTGTTAATAAAACTTGTTTTGAAGAGAGCAGCTTTCCCAGCAGCAGCTGAAGCCATCCCAGATAAAAAAGCAAAATTGAGTGGACTTGACATTGTCCTCCCCAGGGATCTGTGTGGGCTGAGGGATGCTTCAAACTCCACTCTTTGAAAGCTTGCTCCTAAATAAATACCCTTTTATCTACATGCAACAGCTGCCCCTTTTGCCTTGCTTTTGGGGACTCCAAAGGCTTCAGCTTTATGTATGAAAGATTTTCCTCCAGCTGCAGGGCTGAGGAACGAGTGGCTCTTAGCATCTCTTTAATTTCATTTTTTAAGAGACTTTGTGGTGCTATGGCTTCTATTTGAAACGTTCAGGTGGGTTTGTGCCCATACTTTGCCCAGCAGCAAACATCACAGCGCAGCATCCTTGGGACTGGGAGAGAACAGAAAGGCCAGGTCCTGCAGGCAAGTCTATTTTTCATTAAATCTGGTGATTTTGAGTTGCAGCTGGAGATGTCATTGAGAGCCATATCCCAGCATGGTGAATAGGGTGGCTTGAATGGGGCTTGATTTCCCCATATGCCTGCAACAGCTTCACCACAGGAGGCAGCTCAAGCATTAGCAAAGGCAAGCACCTAACAAGGTTCTCTCTATTTAGCATCTCCTCTGCACTTGTGTGCCATTCTCCCTGCCAAATCCATACTCCTTTTGCTGGATCACTAAGCCATCCCTTGGCCTGGCTGCATCTGCAGGGGATAGTGGACCATGAGCAAAGCTTCAAGCCAGCATCCCTCACTGCCCAGAGATGTGGATTGGCATCACTGCTGGGAAACATGGTTGCCCTGGAGTGATACTTATGCTTACCTCCAGCTGGAAGAGTTCCACCTCACCTGTGATCTCGTTCTCTTCCAGGTCGATGGTCTCCAGGGTGGGGACAGCAGCCAGGGGCTCCGGGAAGCGTCGAAACCTGTTGCGGGAGAGGTTGATGGCACGGAGGTATAGCAGGGAGGCGACTTCTTCGGGCAGGCGGTGCAGGTAGTTGCCTGCCAGGTTGAGTTCTACAGTTTGGGAAAGAGAGAAGGGGAAGGGGCGGAAAAATCAATGTATATTGAGTTCTGCAGTTTGGGAAAGGGGGGGGGAAATCAATGTATAGCTTAATTTATATCCTTTTTCCCGCATGGGTTTCCAGGTCCAGCAATGGGATTCCAACTCCAAAAATGGGATTTTTTTTTGCTCATCTTCATGGTTTGCCATCACACTTTTGCCTGCTGTGACTATTGCTTTATCTGATACGTTTCTTGGCTTCCTTGGGCTTTCCTAGTGAACCCTTTGCAGCATTTTGCAAGCAGCAGCAGTAGAAAAGAGCAATATTTCTTTATGAAGTCAGAGCAATTCCCTTTCCAATGGACACTTGTCATGGCTTAAGGCTAGCTTTCTGTCTTCAGATGCCTGAACCCCTTCTGAGGTAAAAATGGAGTGGTGAAAGAAATATATTTAGATGCAAAAAAATCCATTCTACAGAGTTAAATCCTCTGTGATGATTTTTTTTCCCCCAGAAATGAGCTCTTTGGGGAGCTGGGAGCAGCACTCCTGCATGAAAGGCACCCCAAATCCCACTGTCCCAGCACCCTTCTCCAGTGATGCAGGGCTTTCTGCTCTATAAATACCCACACAAGACACCCTGCTCCTGCTAATACCTGGTATTTATAGGCCCTGCCCTATTCAAGCTGGTGCAAGGCTGTCTCTGGCCCTGGGACATCTTTCCCCTGCAACAGCCCTGCTGAGGCCTGGAACATTTCATCACTGAAGTGATTTGTTCACTAGTGGAGTGACTGGGAAATGAGACTACTTTTACCTCTCAGGGCTCACTGTGCTGTCTAGAAAATGAAAATTGATTTCCTTTGCTCGATGTGTTGCTTTTCTTCAGCAGAGAGGAATTTTCATGGATGATGCTCCAGCTCCAGTACAACATGGGAAGCCTCCCCAGGCACTCATCACAGCGGCACTCGTGCAGTACATTGTGTGAACCAAATATTTGCTATTTGAAGCTACCAGAGCACCAGGTGCTACTATAGGCAGGCAAAGCTCTGGTGTACTCCCCAGGGTTCAAAACCACAGTGCTGGACGCTTTGGATGCTTGCACAACCATGTTTGAGCAGATTAGCTTCTGTGTGCTGTCAGAGGGCTCTACAGGGATTTGTCCCCATGGCACAGTCCCTGTCTCCTGCAGTGAGTGGAGGAGTGAGCAAATACTGCTGAAGTCTCATAATGGAGGCTAATTAGCCAGCATGCCTTCTGCAGCCTGAAATGCCCCATCTCTGCCATGCACCGTTATGCCCAGGCTGCCTTTTCCATCCTCTTTCATCCCCAGGCCCATCCTTGGAGGGAGCTGAAAGATGATGAGGGATGCTACAGCAACCTGGCCTCTGCCAAAAGTGGCTGGAGGTGGTAGGGCATGATTTGGGGAGGGTGAGTGAGAGCAAAACCAGAGCCCTCTTTCTGCAAAGGCTGCAAAGGGTAAAGAAAAACAGATTTTGGGGGATCTGAGCTAGTGCTTGGAATGAGGTGTGAGGGCAGAGGCGCAAAAACTGCAGTGAGGAAACTCTCTGGTGTTGTGTCCCCTCTGCAGCAACCTGGGGGCTCTTTGCTGGGTCCTGGGGGTTTGGAAGTGGCTGTTTCAAGGTGGTGGATGTGTCCTTTACCTCTCAGCTGGTTGAAGGTGGTGACGAATCGGCTGGTGAGGGACTTCAGCTCATTGTTTGCCAGGGAGATGCAATGGATTCCCTCTGTGACGCTCCTCATGGCTTTGTAGATGCCGACAGGAAAGGTCATCAGCTTGCAGTTGGCCAGATCTGCCCCCAGAGAGACCCAAGCATCTTACAATGCACCCATGCTGGGATGGAGCAATGATTTCCATCTTGTTTTCCACCCCTTAATGCTCAGTTTGCCCATCTGGGTGCTGCCATCCATGGCTGCTGTAGTGTGCGCTGCCATACTCCTCTCCATTGCAGGGATCTTTGCAATTACCTCCACAAACACCAGCAGTTTATTCCCTGCAAAAATGATAAGGCTGTGTGTTCAGCCCCAAACCACTTTGTGTTTACCTCCATACTGCAAAAAATTTGTGCTGCAAACCCTCAGCCAGCCTGTCTGTGTCTAATAACATCAGTAATCCCCCTTCCCTGTGGCCCAAACACACTGAGGAAGGTTGAGCATCGCAGGGACTCCACTACTGGTGGAGATGGAGCAGTTTTTTCCCTGGGCATGGTCCTGGCTGGATTTCTCATGATGGTGGTTGCTTGCCTCATAGGAAGCAGCAAAGAGGGGGAAAGGATTTGACCTCACCTTCCCACCTGTTGGTATTTTTTTCTTTGCTCTGAATTGTTTCTGTCTCCCTCCTGGGGCAGGCTAGGGAATGGAAGCCCTGTATCCCAACCCAGTGATGCTCAGCCTGGGATCTGCTGCCTGCCCCCTCCCGAAGCCACAGTGGGGGCTGCACAAGCTCGTTCCTTCGCTGCTGTTTGCCTCGCTCAGGAAGGCATTGAGAGGCTGAGTGATGAAGATCTGACTCTCAGCATATCCTGTTTTATTCCCCAGGGCTGGGAATCCAACATGAATAAAAATGAGCAGTTTTCATCCCTCTTTTGATGAACTGTGCAGGGGTCTTGGATGTTAGCTAGAAATGGTGAAAACTGCAGAATAACAAAAACCTGACAAGTCCGGTGAGAGGTCTGGTTCCCATCATAGCTTGCTAGGAAGGACTTTATCCCTGGGGCATGTCCCATGGGATTAAGTGCCATTGCTGGGAACCCACTCAAACTCTGGCAAGGCTGAGAGCCCATCCCTTCCCCAGGGCTCTGGGAGCTTCATGTGCAGCACCCAGAGAGGGGATAGACAGCTTTTTATAGACCGTGGCAGCAAAAAATAGAGCCCTGCTCCCAGACACCCGATCCTTCTCCAGGCCCCAAGCAGGAGCCGAGTCAGAGCACTGGGCTTACCCAGGGAATCCATTTTGTTCTCCACCGTGTCGTTCACCTTCCTGGCCACCCGGGCCACTGCCTCGCCCATCCTCTTCTGCATGCGGATGTGTGTGCCCAGTCCCGCCGGGGACGTGCTTCGGCCAGGGGGATCCACGGCTGAAGGGAGAAACCAACTGCTCTGGCCTCTCAGGAGATGGGTGCTAAAAATAACCAGTGGGATTGGCATTCCTAGAGGAGGGAGGGAGGCTGGCCGGCCGTGCTGAAGCTGGCATAGCCCTCAGGATATGAGATTCCCAACTTTCCAGGATGGTATGTTTGGGATATGGGTATGCAACCCCTTTCCTGGTTTGGGATATGGGGTTGCATACCCTTTCCCCACGATCTGGGACCGGCGTGGCCCTCAGGGCACAGGATTCCCATCTTTCCATGTTGGTACTTTGGGGTATGGGGATAGTGTAGTCCTTGGGGCATGAGACTCCCAAATTTTTGTGTTAGTAGATTTGACATATAGGGTACTTTCCCTTTCTTGGTGATCTGGGGCTGGCGTGGCCCTCGGGGCACTGGATCCCCGACTTTTTGGGTTGGTACATTAGGGATATTGGGATCCACTCCGTTTCCTAGTGACTTTTTATTAGCTCGTCCCCTTTCCTGGTGACTTCGATCAGCTCGGCTCAGCCAAGATGTTCCGCAGAGGGAACCATGGGCAGGAGGTTCCTGGTGGAGAACCAGGACATCCTTTGTCCCCGCCCCCCCCCCCCCCCCCCAAAAAGCAATTCCCACGCCGGGAGTCGAACCCGGGCCGCCTGGGTGAAAGCCAGGAATCCTCACCGCTAGACCACGTGGGAGGGCACATACAGCGCCACCCTCCCCCGCACCTGCCCCGTGCGGGGGTGGGGCGATGAGGGGTGCGGGAGGAGGTTGGTGATGGGAGGTGCGGAGGGGTGGATGATGGGAGGTGCGAGTGAGGGGAGCGGTTCTGGGGGGCCGATGGGAGGTGCGGGGGGGGGAGATGAGCGGGGGAGGGGGAATGGGAGGAGCGCGGTGGGGAGAGATGAGCGGTGCGGGGGGGCGGTGCTGGGGGCGATGGGCTGTTCGGAGGAGGGGGGGCGGTGCTGGAGATGCTGGGCGGTGCTGGAGATGCTGGGCGGTGCGAGGGGGTGAGGCGGTGCGGGGGGCGGTACCGGCGCCGCCTCCTTGGGGACAATAGCGGGGGCCATGTCGTCCGCCGGCGGCCGCCAGCCCAGCGAGAGCCGCGCCATCCCCACCCGCACCGTCACCCTCAGCGACGCGGCGCAGCTGCCCCCGGACTTCTGTACCACCCCCGGCGGGACCCTCTTCTCCACCACGCCGGGAGGTGAGCGCCGGGCCGGGGGGGTTGCCTTCCCGCTGCCCCCTCGCTTCTGCAAACCCCGCCCAACGCACCCTCATCGCGCCCATGTGGCGTGTGCACAGTGCGCGGGGTCCTTGAAGCGAGCGCTGTGAGCGGGGGTGGGGCTGGGTGTTTTGGGGGGGCATCGGCAGTGTGGGTTGGGGGCTTTGCCCCGTCCCGCTTTGACACCCCGGGGTCGCAACATGCCTTGTCCCCAGGCCAGGGAGAGGGACACGGGGGACATTTCAGGGCAGTGCATCCATCGGCATCCCTGGGATACGCTCCCAAAAGTGCCATGAGTGTGCCAGGCCTCTGCACTGGGACACTTTGGGGCGCTCCATCCCAGGATACATTCCCACCACTGCCATTGTTAGGCCTCTGTGCTAGGACATTCTGGGGTGCTGCATTCATCGACATTCCCAAGATGCATTCCCAAAAGTGCCAGGAGTTTTCCAGGCCTTTGCGCTGGGATGTTTTGGGGCGCTGCATCCATCCGCATGCCTGGCATATGTTCCCATCTCTGCCGTGAGTTTGCCAGGCCCCTGCAGGGGATGTTTCAGGGTGCTACATCTGTCAGAGTGCCTGGGGTGCCTTCCCACTCCTGCCATGAGTTTGCCAGGCCTCTCTGCTGGGACATTTCAGGGCGCTGCATCCATCCGTATGCCCGGAATGCGCTCCTGCCCCTGCCATGAGTTTACCAGGCCTCTGTGGTGGGCTGGCAGTGAGCAGCAGCTGGTACCCAGGTGCTGCTGGAGGTGTTTATCCAGTGTGGAATTATTGCCTGCTGTGCCCTGATAAGAGCGGGCAGAGCGGCAGTGTGCACCCCCCTTCTGTCCCTGCATATCCTTGGTGGAGGGCCTTGCCCAGGGCGCCTGTCCAGGCAGGAGACTCCTTCTGCAAACAAGCGCTGCTGGGCTGGATCCCCCATCCTCCTCTCATCCATCTGCCTCCAGGCACTCGGATCATCTATGACCGCAAGTTCCTGCTGGACCGCCGCAACTCCCCCATGGCCCAGACCCCGCCTTGTCACCTTCCCAATATTCCTGGCGTCACCAGCCCCGGCTCTGCCAGTGAGGAGCCCAAAGCTGATACCAACAGCCTGAATCACCAGGAGGGGAAGCCATCCATGGGTAAGAGACCCCTCAAGGTGGGTGGAGGGATTTGGGGTGGGGGTGATTCCCCCTAACACGTCTCTCCTTGCCTCTTATTAGGGGACGATGCTCAGTTCGAGATGGATATCTGAACAAGAACCACGGAGAGGCAGCAACTCCCCAGACCTGTGCACAACCCATTTGGCATAGCAGGATCCATCCTGGCAAGGCAGAGGCGGCAGCGGTCCCTGCCAGCATCCCCTTCCCTGCCCGCCTCCTCCCCTTTTTCTGGGGAGCACAGCTCTGGCTTTTCCCCCTTTGTGGGTAACTGGTCCCAACATGTGCTGGACAGAGCGTCCCTTCCAGATCCGGCCCTAATTCCTCCTCCTCTGCGTGCTGGCAGCCTGATCTCACCTGACCTTCTTTTTAAAGCATACTTTTGCCTCTTGCTTCTCCCCAAAAAAACCTCCTCCCATTACCTGAAACATGCCGTTGCTGGCAGCTTGATGATCTGGAGCTGCGTCAGCCCCTTTCTCCCTTCTCCCAGAAAATCTGGGCAGCCTTTTGGGAGGAAGGGGAAAATATTGCTCCTAAAACCAGGCATTCAGTGGTGGACAACACTGGCAACCCATTCCCTATGGTGCTCTGTGTACCCACATCTCCTACCTGGATTTCTTCTGTCTCGGCCCTTCTACTAGGGGCTGCGTCCCCGACCCAGCAGTCAGGACTCCGAGTGACGTAGCCGTATGTTACAAAAAAACCCCTTGCTTTTAATTTTTTGGTACTAAAAAGGAGCACTTTGCCAGCAATGCTGCTTTTTTTTTGGGCTGGGGACAAGCGCCTCTGGGGAAGTGCTTTCTAGTGCTATTGTTTTTTTTTTTAAATCCACCCCTTTAAAATGTGAATAATACAAGAGCAAAACCCCTCTGCACCATTGGATGTCTCAGGAATAGCTGGGTGCCCAGGGGGAATGTGGGGGCTCACCAATGAGATGCCACAGGGAAGTGATGCCACAGCTGCGGATGGCATCCCTGCAGTCCTCCACTTGCTCTTTGCACTGGGGCTTCCCCCCGGCTGGATCATGCTTCCATGGATAAAGTGTTTCCATGTTAAACTTCCTGCTGCTGGCAGCTTCACCAGCCTGGCACATTGTGGCTGTCCTGCCTGTGCCCAGCATCTTGAAACCCCCTGGAGATGGGATTGATTTTTTTTTTTCCTCTCTCAGTGTGACTCTCACCTTGAAGAGCGGCGTTTGGTGAGGGCATTTGTGGTGAGGGACTCTGCAGTCTTGCCGTGTTTTGCTCCCCAAGCCTGCCAGCCCCCCCATTTTTTTTACTGTCTATTGGGAGCTGTCAACAGCTTTGTAACCTTCTCAAGTGCCATTTTATCAGTTCTCACCTGAGTGCCTGCTCCAGCCTTCCCTCGCCAGGGTCTCCCACTAGCCCTTGGGGACCTGTTGCCTGCAGGGACGGTGACATCTGTGCTGCAGGCTTTGTGCACTTTCTGTAATTTATTTCTGTAGGTGTGTTTGGTGCGGCTGTGGGCAAGGTCCCATCTTCAGCTGCTTTTTTTGTGAGGCGGGAGCTACTGCTCATTTTGGAGGGAAAAAGCAAAAAAAAAACCATACCAAGGGAATGAGATGTCTTTCCCATCCTTTCTCTTGCATAGATAGCGCTCGGTGGGATGCAATATGAACTTGTAGTCAGCCTTTGTAGGCACACGAGTGAGTGAGTGCAAGTAGAAATATGTATATGTGTGTGGGTGGGTGATGATAAGACACACACAAATATATATATTATATATAAATAAATATATTTTCCTTAAAGCAAAGATCCTAGGGGGTCTGTTAGGTCCTCGGATCGAGGGATCAGCAGGGGCAGGGGGTGAGGACATTCCTTACAGAGCAGGGACAGCCAGCGTGGATTAAGACAGCTACTTGTTTTGGGAAACCTGCTCTCCAAGCCAAAAAACAAAATAGAAAATATCTTACGGACAGGAGCCGGAGGGAAACCTCTTTTTTTTTCCTAAATGCCCCCTTTTCCTGATTTCCTTACATCTCCGTTCCCCATCCCGGTGACTTTCTCCCGGTTCTCATTTAGAACTGGACTCGGGGCTGAAGAGCAGGGAGGGAGTGCCTGGCCTCGCTGGGGCAGCTCCTCTGCTAGTCAGGGTATAGATTTGGGATTTTTTTACCGTTTCCAAGCAGGTGTTTGGGAGGAGAAAAGCTCTCGCCAGTGGTTGCTGTTACAGTTACAGTGAGATCAATAAAGATCTTGGTTGTAGTAAATTGAGGTGGTGGAAGTTTCTTCTGATTGTAACTCTGCTTGCCTTTCCTTTATATTTTAACCTTTCCCCCCCTTAAGTTCTTTAGGTGAGTTGCTTTCCAAATTTCCCATTTGGAAAAAGGGGATTCAGGCCAAGGACAGTAAATGAAGAGCGAGCCCCTGCCTCTTGCTGGACGTGTTACAAAGAGCAGGGGATGGTCAAAACCCGAAACAACAGCAAAGGGTAAAGAGGCACTCAACTGCAAAATTTCATGTACAGAAAGATTGGGTTTTACCATAAAAAGATCTCCCACATATGCAATTTCTGCAGATTCATAGAATCATACAGTGGTTTGGGTTGGAAGGGACCTTAAAGCCCATCCAATTCCAACCCCCCTGCCATGGGCAGGGACACCTCCCACCAGACCAGGCTGCTTCAGGCCCCATCCGACCTGGCCTTGAACACTTCCAGGGAGGGGACATCCACAGCTTCCCTGGGCAACCTGTGCCAGTGTCTCATTACCCTCATTGTGAAGAATTTCTTCCTATTGTCTCACTGATCATTTATCTTGCACATCTGGGTGCAAAAACCTATATAGATCTGGGCATCAAACTAGAGAGGTGCCAAAGAAAGTCCCACTTGGGACATCTCCAACCCAGACTTCAAATGTGCAAATAAACCCCTGAACTTAAACTGAGCTTAAATTTCAACCTGCCAGCGATTTCACACATTGCTGCTAAATGCATGTTTGCACCAACCTGGCGTCCACCCCCAGCGACCCCTTCCAGACGATGCTGAAAGGATGGTATGTCAGCAGAGCACCCATCCCTGCTATCAGTTTCCTGGAATATCGGCTGTTGTGTTAAGGCCATCGTGTAAACTGGGTTTTAGCTGTTGGGGGCTGCAAATCGGTGCTGGCCAAGGAGAGAGTAGGGGTTACAGCTACCCCCACCCAGGCTCATCTTTGAGAGCCTTGATGGCCTTTAACAGTCCCGAGCAGACTTCCCCCACGCCCAGGAGGTGCCTCCATGCCCAGGAATACGTTTAAACCCGGTCCTTTATCTTGCTGCCCCAATCTCTGAAACTCTTGCTGGGACCCAGCCCAGGTTTGTGCCCTTGCGGGGATTGTGCTTATCCAAATGTGTTGCTACAAATTGTCCTATTCCAGGACCATCGTTACTTTAATAATACATTTAAGTTTTAGATCAAGTAGCAAAAAAATCAGCCTTTTTTTATACCATCGCCTCTATATGGGGGGAGGTGGTGGTGGTGTCTGAGCTGCAAAAGCCTTTCCCCTCCCGCCAGTAGGAAGGGTGCTGCAGGGTGGGTGGGAGCAGGGATCCCCTCCCTCTGGCTGCAGCAGCAAGATCCTAGGGTACCTCAGTTTTTGTGGGTGTCTCAGCAAACTACCAGTACCACTACCAGCACCGACCCTTCCCCAGTGACAGTCCAGAAAGTGCATCACAGACCCTGTATGTGAAATATGACAGCTGCATTCTGCATTCCCAAACCACCCATGCTCACTTCAGTCCTACAGGGTGAAGCCAGGAGAGTGGTGGTGGTGGGGGAGTGTCCAGGTTTTGTCGGGTCCTTTGTGCACCCCAGCTTGGCTGCACCCATCACAGACCTGCTGTGACCTCCCATGGATGTGGGTGCCTGTAGCAGCAGGAGAGCCTCTGCTCTGCTGGGGTTGCCACATTGCACTGTTACCCAGATTATTATTAAATTATGATTAAATAATTTTTATTACTATACCCTTGCTTTTTGCACTCCTCTCCAGCCTTATCCTGAGTAAAAAAAGTGGAATGTGGGAGGAGTGGTGGAGAAAGCAGCAAGGAAAGCCCTTCCTTCAGAGCAGGCACCACCGCTGGTGCAGAGCATGTGTGTTGTACAGCTGCTCCCTCCTGCGATTTCTCCCCAAATTCTGGCTCTGTGGCTTGTTTCTTATGTGAAGTCCTTATTAAGGGGGTGCCTAAAACCTGTTGGGACTAAAATCTGGGGAGGAAAGCTGTGTAGCTTGGAAACAGGCAGCAAGGCTTTTATGAAAAATAAAATTAAAACTAACACATTTTTCCTTCCACCAGTGAACGGGCGGGGTGGATCGTGAGCTGGTCATTTTAAAGTCTGAAATGTTTGCAAATTTTGAAGCATGTGTATGGAGGAGAAGAGCAAAATGAAAAAAATGCTGATGAGGCAATTGGGAGTTCCCCTCCTCTGCGTCTGCCTTTGCCATTAGATGCCAGGCTTGGGGGAGTAAGAACTGTTTTCATCCCTGGTTTTTTGTGTGCTTTTTTTTTAATCCTGGTTTCCAAAGCCCCTGCAGTGAGGTGCATGTGTGTGTGGCTTTTCACAGTATCACAGTATCACAGTATCACAAGGTTGGAAAGGACCTCTGAGATCATCAAGTCCAACCTATAACCCAACACTAACACCAACCATCATCTAAACCATGGCACTCAGTACCACATCCAATCTCCCCTTAAACACCTCCAGGGTCGGCGACTCCACCACCTCCCTGGGCAGCGCATTCCAATGGCCGATCACCCTTTCAGTGAAGAACTTCTTCCTCACATCAAGCCTAAACTTTCCCTGATGAAGCTTGAGTCCATGCCCTCTAGTTCTGTCACTGGTCACCTGAGAGAAGAGACCAACCCCTGCCGGACTACAACCTCCTTTTAGGTAGTTGTAGAGAGCAATGAGGTCTCCCCTGAGCCTCCTCTTCTTTAGACTAAACAGCCCCAACTCACTCAGTCGCTCCTCATAGGGCTTATGCTCCAGCCTCTTTACCATCTTCGTTGCCCTCCTCTGAACACATTCCAGTATCCTGACATCTTTCCCAAACTGGGGGGCCCAGAACTGTACACAGTAGTCCAGATGAGGCCTGACTAGTGCCGAGTACAGGGGGACAATAACTTCTCTGGTTCTGCTGACTACACTATTCCTGATGCAGGCCAGAATGCCATTGGCCTTCTTGGCCACCTGGGCACACTGCTGGCTCATGTTGAGCTTCCTGTCAACCAGCACTCCCAGGTCCTCTTCTGCCTGACTACTCTCCAGCCACTCTAACCCCAGTCTGTATCTCTGCATGGGATTGTTGTGTCCAAAATGAAGTACCCGACATTTGGACTTATTAAACATCATCCCATTAGAATCAGCCCACGCGCTCCTTAGGGTAGGGGGAATTTCTGGATCCTGTAAATGAACCAAATCAGGGTATTTTTGTATGCAACAGAGTCAGTAAAATCTTGGTTGTGTTTATAGCTCTTGGTCTGACTTTTAAACTGCTGTCTGTGCATGTGGCTCTGCCGGGGTCTGCCCTGTGGCTGTAAATTGGGCAGAACAGAGGGTATTTTGGCTGAGTCGAAGGCCAGGAGCCTGGCTAATATCTAGGATCCCGATTAACTAACTTTCCAGCCCTGCTTTCCAGCTGTTACCATTTTCGGACTGCCTCGGGGCTCCGTTTACATTCCTAGCCCTCCTTCGCTACACTGGTGAACGTGTTAATACCATTTTTCTCTTTTTTCCTTTAGCCTATTGGTGTCCTATAAACATTTATTTGGCGGTGGATCCTGGAGTGGCACAGCAGCCATGGGTGATGCTGGGTTCAAGCAAGGCTTCAGTGCTGGGCCTTGAGGGGTCTCTGAGGGAGGTGGGGTTGGGCTCCTCCTGGATGGGGCCCTCTGAGGGCTCAGAGCTCAACAAAAATGGAATGGAGGATGGCAGGACAGTTTAGCTAAGGAGCTGGAAGTATTGGGGTTTTTTTATGGATTAGCTAAAATAGCATCTTTCCGTGGCAGCAGAGTAAGTGCAACAGTTGTTGGGAACAAGGGAAGCCTGGGGTCATCTCACGGCTTTACTCTGTGCTGTGATGGAAACCAGCAGAAGGTGAGCAGACCTTGATAGTGGTCCTGCTGGTACTGGCAGAGACATTGCAGAAACCCACCATGGTGCCTGTACCTGCTGGGGAGCAGCTGGGTGGGCAGAAGCATTATTTCTCCAGATGTTTCAATGGCCCAAGCAAGGAGAGATTACTCTGAGATTTGGGGGCCTAGAGCCACCTTGATGTTTCAGTGCGGAGTTGTCCCTGTGGAGAGCTGGCTGTGGACAGTTGGCCATGGACTTGTCCTAAACTTTGAGGAGTTGTATTGGGGCTGAGCAGGGGGAAGTCCATCTCCAGCAGGCTGTGAAGAGAACATTAGCAGAAAGCACAGATTCCTCTATCAGCTTTAGCTCTCTGCCTGCTTTTAAAAGTTGTGCTGAGTCCTTGTGGAAATGAGCGCTGGACCTTTACTTTCCTGGTGTGAGTTTTGGGAGTAATCTCCCTTGGCAAGATAAAGCAGGGTGCAGGGAGGCCATTTCACAGCAGCCCCAGCCTGGATCCAGCAACATCCCTCATCCTGGCACCCATCACACTGTGCATCTCTCCCTCTAATCCCATTTCTGGGCATTTTGGCTTTGAGAGGTGCAGGCACTGCCTTGATACTTCCAAAACTGCCTTTGCCCTTCTGAACTTGGACGAGGCGCTGGCATCTGCAGGTCCTCTGTCTGTCCCAGGGTCTTGGCATGAGGAGGGGATGTGAAGAATCAGTGTGGCTGTGGGTGCTGTGTGCTGTGGGTCCCCAGGGACTAGGGGCTGTGTCTGGGGATGCTGTGTGCTGGGGGTCCCCAAAGAGATGGAGGCTGTGTCTCCGGGTCCCCGAGGGGCTGTGGGCTGTGTCTGGGGATGCTGGGGGTCCCTGAGGGGATGGGCACAGTGTCTGAGGGTGCTGTGTCCTGAGGTCCCAGGGGCTGTGGGCCGTACGGCGGGGGTCCCGGGCCGGGGGGCGGTGCTGGGCAGCCGCGGGCGGGCCGGGCGGCAGCGCTGCCCCTCCTCCTCCTCGGCCTCCTCCCCCGCCGAGGCTCAGGCGGTCGGGGCGGCCGCGGGGCTGCGCTCCCGCCACCCCCATGGGGGGCCCGACGGCGCGGCCAGCCCGGCGCGGGAGCTGAGCCTGGAGCCGCCGTCAGGTACCGCATCTCCCCTCGGGACCGGGCATCCAGCCCCCTCCTCTGTCCCCGGGACCGGGCATCCCCATTCTCGGGACCAGGCATCTCCTTCCCCGCCGAGATAGTGCATTTCCCCCATCCACCCCGGGACCGGGCATCGAACCCCCCCCGCCCCCCCCGGAACCGGGCATTTCTTAACCCCCCCGGAATCGCGCATTTTCCCCCGGACTAGGCATCCAACAACCCGCCACGGGACCGAGCGTCTCCTTCCCCCCGGGATCGTGCACCCCCTCGGGCATCTTCTCCCACCCTGTCCCGAACAGGGCACCCACCCCCCTCCCCTGCCCCCGGGCATTTCGGTCCCCCCCCCCCCGGGATTGTGCATCCGCCCCCGCCCCTAAGACCGTGTATCCACGGCCCCCCCCCCCCCCCCCCCGCCATCCCTGGGACCAGGCATCTCCTCCCCCCAGGATCGTGCATCCCCCCCCGCCCCCCCGAGACCGGGCATCCCCGCCTCCCTGGGGAACCGGGCATCCTCCTCCCGTCCCCGGGATCGCGCATCCCCCTGCCCCCGGGGACGGGGCGCAACCCTCCGTTGTTCCCGGTGCCGGCTTCCCCAAGCAGGAGGAGATTCATTTGCCAGCTGGTTGCGCGGGGAAGGGGATAGGGGGTGGAGATGGGGATGAAGATGGGGATAGTGGGGGTGTGAAAACTTCTATTTTGCTCCAGGAACTGAAACCCCACCGCGTGGGCATGAGGTGCCCAAACGGTGGTAAGGGGGGTTTATCCGCAGACAATGCTGGGCTGCAAACCTCTAAAAAATAGATGGATAACTAGTTTTGAGGCCCAGCATCTGCCACGCAGCGTCCTCCCAGCTCTTTGCAGTCACATTTCCTATTTAAAAGGGATTTTTCTCTCCCTCTTGCTGCCTGGAAGCCAGTCCCGCAGGAGGCTGACCCAGGCAGGGAACCCAGCGCGGCCATCTGCCAGTGCCAGCCCTACCCACTGTGGTGAGAGTGCCCCAAAGTGAATTTTGGGGTTTGCATCCCTCATCTGCCTCCCTTAAACCCCCAACCATCTGGGGAGCAGGATCTGAAACAGGAAGCTGTGCAATGGCTCCCTGATGGAGGATGGAGATGGATGAGGAAGATGTAACTGCAGGAAGGTGTTCCCTGCTGAAGGAACATCCTGGACTGGGGTTTGGCTCCATAGTCTCCTGTTAGGGGAGCACAGGAGAAGCAGGAACCCTGGGACTGATCAGCAGTGGGTTTCCCACTAACATGTTAGTGCAGGGTATGTCGGAGAGGCCAGTGGGCTCCTACACCCTTGTAGGATGGGCGCATCCTCTGTGCCATGTCGTCCAGGCAAAGATGGGACACATGGGGGATGTCCTAAGAGAAAAGGCTGCCTGCTCTTGCTGAGCTCCTGTCCAGCATCTAGCTGTCAGGGCTGAAAACTTCCAGAAACTGCCTCCAGGCTGGGTTTCCTATGGCTGCCGGACTTTTCCGGACTTCTTCCTCTGTCCTTTCCTCTATGCATCTTAGCGCCAAGGGGGCGAACACCATCTCTTTTCTCTGCTGCGTTCGGAGCCATGGCACTTACCACATCCCAAGCTGTCCTGGTTGGTAACCCTGCCTGGATGGGGGGACATAAAATTTTGGGGTGACCAGGCTGGAAGCATGCAGGCATTGCCTGGGGACGGAGCAGGCAGGCGTGCAAGCAGCGGTGGTGGGACATTTCCTTCCTGGAAGGCAGGAAGTGATTATATCTTTGCACAAATGACATAGAGCCTAAAAATAACCATCAGGTCTCTGTTGTGAGCAAATATCCCCTGGGCTTTGCTTGATTTTGCTTTATTTAAGAGAGTGGGATGTGGGAGAAGGGAGTCCAGGAAAGCAAGCTCTGCAGGCTACTACATGCAAAACCACTGAGCGTGCAAAGGCCCGTGCAACAGTGTGTGCAGGCACAGATAAGGTGCTGCTTGTCTTCCAAAAGGTGTGGTCTGCAGCAGCCCAGCTTTGAAAAGTGGCCCCATGTAAATGGAGCCATCCCGTTGCTCCGCCAGCCTTCCCTGTCGGGAGGGGAGCTGGTGGTTTGCTATGAATAGCACAAAATCATAGTCCTTGTCTTCCTGAAATGCCCTGACCAATCTTCTCATGGCGCTGAGCCTCCTGGGGTTGGAAGCAGGGTGTTACAGCGTGGGATCTCCATCCTGGGGTCGTGGTTTGTGGGGGGATCACACTACAAAACTTCTTATGGGGAGGAGGTGGAAATAGCATGGGGTGAAAAATTTGGTGGTGCGGGTTTGGGCATGTGGCCATGGCACTTCCTGGTGAGCTGGGGAGTGTTTGGTGTACGAGAAAAGTTTCTCTGCAGAGTGGTTGTCTCTTGGAGGTGCCCCCAGCCTTTATCTTCGTCCTTTATGGCTTTTTTTAGTTGGCGCGATTGAAAGGAAACTCTTCAGTAGGCATGCTCACAGACCTTGAAACTGCTGGCAGCGAGCTGACAGCACAACCGGCAGCCCTGGCGCCTGCAAATTAGAGCTTTGTTCCTCTTTCCATTGAAAAAAATCCCTCACTTAAAGATCAGGCAGCCCGAGCATCTCCTGCGTGTCCCTGAGTGTTGTGAAACAGCACCCCAAGGACTGGCGTGATGTGGGAGGGGATCAGTAAAGGAGTTTTTTTGGAAGGGATGTGGTAGCTGCTCATCCAAAGGGCGTCCTGCACCTGGGTTGTTGTTAGCTGTTACAGATGGGGTCCATGCAAAGTTGAGGTGGCTCTGTCAAAAAAGCCATATCCTGCTGTCGAGACAGGTTTATATCTTAATTCCTCCTGGGCTTTGCTCAGCAAGGAAGGTTTGGCACTGCTGATTAATAATTCACTGTAAGCAAGGTTTGGGAGCAAGGGCTGCAGCTCCTGGTACCTCCCACAAGGTGCTAGCATTCCCCCCATCAGTGGCTGGCTCTGTGTTGGGGTGCAGAGTCGCACCCACGTTTCTGAGGTGATGTGCCTGGGTGCCTGCTTTTCCTCCCCTCCCTTCATGTCTCAAACATCTTTCCCTGACTGCAGGGTAAGGACTTTTAAATCAAATAGCTAAAGGCGGGTTGGTCATATGGAGGATGAGGATTTGGTGCTCGGTTTTCTGCCAAAAGGCAGGAGCACGTCTGGGAAGGCGTGTGAAATGCCAGCTCCTCATTATCCCATCTCTCCCTCCTGGAATTGGGGGAAGTCATCCCACTGATGCTTCTCTCTCCTCTCTGGCAGATGTTGGCGATGGAGCACAGGGCATGTGGGGCATCGGGCGGCATGGATTGAGAAATACCTCTGTGCTTTCTAGGAAATGCTGCTTATTTAGTTACACATTTGGCCATCGACGCTGGCTCTCTGAGGAGCCCGTAGCCCATGAGAATGGAGGGCGGCTGCTTCTCCATATTTAAAAATAATGATAAACCAATCAAGGCTTGTAAAATCAGAGCTGTCTGCTGCAAAGCTGGCTTTCCAGAGCCTTTTCTTCCCCATTATAAAGCACTTTTGGGTAGGTTTTTTGGCATTTTGGGTCGTGTTGCTTCCTTCCCTTATTTCGCCTTTGCAGCTTGGTGGGCAGATGACATGTTTCAAATAAACCACAGCTTAATACATTATTTCTCACCTTTCCTTTTTGTTTTATTATGCCTTTTTAATAAGCCAAGCTGCTTCCTTCTGGCATCACCTGGAAGAACAGGAGCCCAGTTCCCACGCAGCCTCTGCTCTGGGATATCTCCTGAGATACATGGCCTCCACTGGCAAAGGGTTTGCTGTTTGTGCATTGTTTTATTTTCACTGATTTTTTTAAATGAGGGTTAAAGACCATGCTGAGGTGGGGGGCTTGGTTCCAGTGCTTCCTCCGGGGTTGGATGATGCCCCTCCAGCAGTGTCGGGGCTTCCTTCTGGCCGCTGTGGTGTTTCCTGCCGACTGCTGCGGTGTTTCCTGCCTCTCTGCTTGGATCAGCACTGCTGGGTGCCCCTTGGTCCCTTGCGGATGCATCCATACTGGCTTGGTGCCGAAAAGCCACTGGGGCTGCCCCACACCTAGAGGAGGGATGGATGCATTAGGAGGATGCTGTAATTGCTGCTGCTTCCCAAAAGGCTTTGCATTTTATTTACAAAACTATAAAATAACCTGGGGACACATGAAGTGGATTTATTTGATTTATTTCCTGCTGACAATGAGGCAGCCAGGCAAATGCACGCTTCCTCCTCATCGCAGCAGCTGGGGCAGATGCATCCTGCAGCTGCAGCCTGGCCATTCCCTGCTATATCTAGTCCATTGTTTGCTCTGTCTTTGAGTACTAGCCAGGTCCCCAGGCGCGGGAATAACCTCTGGTGCTGGGGGGCAGGGGAGGAGAGCAACTCTGTAAGGTGGGGGGCTGAGCACTGTAAGTTGTGACTGATGTGGGAGAGGCTTTAGAGCCTGTGTGTTGTCTCTTGGGATGCTCAAGCAGCATCTTGGCACTGCCTGTGGCTCCTCCAGCGTTCCCCATACTTGGGGCTGGCCATGCTGGGAGAGTGTCTGCAGGGGAATAGAAGCATCTATACATTGCCTACTGGGAGGCTCTGCTTTCTCCTTAAGCAGAAGGAATAATTAACCAGCAGGTGCTGGAGCTTTGAATTTAGGCAAAACACCTGGAGAAGAACAGTGCTGGTTTGTTTGAGCGGGATGCTCTCTTGCAGGGTGTTGGTCCTTTTTGCGGCTGGGGAGAAAATGAGCTCTTTGTTGAGGAGCCATGGCCGTGATTTATCTCAGGCTTGGCTTTTATGTCCCTGAGGTCAGACCTGCGAGTGCTGGTGAGGGGCTGAGCTGGCTGGATGAGTGTTCTTCGGGTTTGTCTCTGTGCTCCTCACCCTGGGGAGAAGATGCACGTAGGAGGCAAGGATTCTGTGCAGGAGGCTTTGTCTTTGCATCTTCTCTCTCCTAGAAAGGAAACTGTGAAGTATGGCCCTGTACAAGGGAAGAGGTGCTCAAAACTGACTTGTTCTGGCTGATGGCTCGTTCCGGCCATCATAAAATCCATGTGGATCACTTCTGAGCATCCTGATTTCTCACAGTGGCATGAAAACAGAGCAAAGGCCCACTAGCTCAGCTGACTTTTTTTTAGAGTAACTCAGATCTTAATGTGCCAGGCTGAAATGTTGGATACAGTGGGGTTCTTTCAAACACAAGCAAAATAATAAAACTACTTTTTTTATGGGTAATTTACCTGCCTGAGCACCTGCTTAGAATTTGCTAACTGCATCCAGCTATTGGGAAAATCCCTGGTATGTGGGCTAATCTAGAGCCCTTTGGTGGGCTGGTCCCTCCTACGCTGGTCCCTGGTCTCCTGCTCCCCTTGGCTGTCCTGTGATGGGTGCTCCATTGCATCTCTTCTTGTTGCAGCTACCAGTGATATTTGGGAGGGTTTTCAGACAAGATCATTTTATCTGGTTTCCTGGGATAGCATTTTACTTTCCCAGCTATCCCATTTTGTGTGCCAGCTTACAGATGGACGCTGGGTGGCTGTAAGCCCTCCTGCTCCTATTGGATGCAGCAGTATCAGTAAAGAGATGTCCCATATGGATAACACCAATACTTCCCTCTTCCTGTGGCTTTTTGGAGCAGTTCCTGCGGTTGCCCAGACCACCTATTGTGGGTAATTTGGATGCTTTTCTAGAAGATGCTTGCTTTTGCCTGCCCAGCTGAGGAGGGAAGAAGCTGAAATGTGATTTCCTCTCTCCATTCATTTTGTGGCTGGAAAGACAATTTCCAAATCTGCCCAGCGGTCTTTTATGTCTGCTGTTGCTTATGTTGTTTGTTAGGCAAAAAATAACCCCTGGGGGATTTACAGTGAAGGTGGATGACTGTGGTGGGGGCAAAAGGATGAAGGAAATATGGAACTGCCTGTGCCTACCTGCAAGTTGAGGGATGATTCTCCATCCCCTGGCATGGGGATCCTGCAGCAATCTCAGAGGGATCAGTGCAGCTCATCGGGCTGTGCCAGCTGCTTTTGAAAAGATGCACCAATTCTGATCAAAATAAGAAAAAAAAGCATCCTGGCTGAACACCCCGCTCCTATTTGCTAGCTAAGCTCTCCAAAGCAACGAATGCCTGCTCTGAAACACTCAAAATCTCCCTACATATATATTTTTTTCTGCTTTATTTTTGCCCCAACAATGTTTATGTGAAAGAAAAGCAAAAGAGGACTTGGAGAAATGGCACTGGCCTGAAACAGCTGGGTTTCTTTCCCCCCTCTTTTGCATGTAAAAGAAACCAGGCTGTCTAATGGTGCAGAAAATTCACAGTAAAGCAACAAGTTTCTGTGGAGCAAGGAAGGAAGATGGGGAGGAGGGGAAAATCTGTGCCAGGGTATGGCCATCTTGAAATAGCACATTTTCTGGAGGCTTTTCCCCCCTTGAAGCATTTGCAGCTGCTGGGGGCATCACATTCCCTGGGATTGCATTAAGGGACTGATCCTGTACTACTTGCAAAGCAGCACAAGCAGCTGCAGGAGCATTTGTAGGGCTGGGTTAAAGCCACCCTGGTTTCCTAGCACTGGCCATCACCACCAAGCAGGTACCATCCCCCTTTGAATGCTGCCATGGTTATTCTCTGTGCAAAGGAGATTTTATTAGGGACTGTCTCCATAGGGATGGGCAGAGGTTTTTTTCCAGGCTACTCCCCTTACCATCTCTTGCTTCATTTGGTTACCAGGACCCGGCCCTGGCTGGCGCAGACAGTCAGCGCATTGTCCTGGACTGGTGGAGTGTGGCGGGATGCTCCTGGCTACCACCAACCCCCTGCCCTGGGCTGGCTCTTCTGCTTTCATCCATCTTTAGGGCTGAGCTCCCTGGGGGTGAGAGGGAGGGGTATGGGTTTGGGGTCCCCCACCAGCTCTGGGGGAGGGGGGGTTCCACACCAGCTCAAATGTGTGAATAACAGGCTGCTTTAAAAGCAGCTTTCAGATTTACTCATAAATAGCTGGATGAGACCTCTCATCCCTCTGCCTTGAGGCTCCTGGTGCTTCCGGTGCAATCAGAGGAGTGTCTCAGCACTACAGGATTATTTATTGCTCTGTGGGGGGCACCTTTCCTCCTTCCTGCCACCCACAACTTTCAAGGCTGCAAATCACATGTGGGCACTTCACAACCCTCCCCCAGCTCCTCCTCTGCTTGCACGTGTATCGACATGTGCGTGTGCACGCACATACATGCACAGCTTGGACCAGGGAGCAACCTCCCTCCTGCTCCAGGCATGCTGAGCAGCTCCTAAATCCTAAATTACTAAGTATCTGGTAATATTGGCGCACAAGTGTTTTCTTCCTGCAGAGGGACCCTGGAGTGGTTTATGGGTGCTAGAAAAGCAGAAGATGAGGCTAAGGGCTGTGCTGCTGCATCCCTCTCCATGCCATCTGCTGACTCAGCAAATTTTTGAGGGCCAGATCCAGTGTTTTGCCTTCCCCTACTCGCCATTCCTCTGCCCCATTTTGGCTGGTTTGTGTCCAGACCCCTGTAGATGGAGGGAGCTGCACGGCAGGCAGGGAGGAAGAAAACCCTTTGCAGGAGCGGGAGAGAAAGGCCTGGGTTAGCATTTCTTCCCATATGGGCCTCTACTTGCTGCTTGGTGGTGGTGGGGGGATGACCTGTGCCCGCCCAGGATTTTCCCTTCCTAAAATGGGAGAGGCTGAAAAAAAATTCCTCCTTCCCCTCCCTTTCTTCTTGTTTTTGCTGCTTCCCTGTCCCAGCACAGTCGTCTGCGGATTATGGGTACGACTGCCAGTGCAGCACAGCAAGCAGTCTCGGCATCCCCCCTGGAGAGCGGGGCAGCAGGTGACAGCAACATGGAGGACCAGCGCTCCCTCAGCATCCACTCGTTCCAGACCCTGGGGCTCCACAACAGCAAGGCCAAGTCCATCATCACCAACAAAGTGGCACCTGTGGTGATCACGTAAGTCCTTGGCAGCCTCTTGCATCCTCTTGCTGCTGCCTCCACACCTCTGTTTTTCTGCACCATCTTCCCTAAATGTTGGGTTTTTTTGATCTTTACCTGTGCCATTATTTTTTTTTTTCTTTACCCACTGGCACTTGGCTCTTGCAGGTACAACTGCAGGGAGGAGTTTCAGATCCACGATGACCTGCTGAAGGCCAACTACACGCTGGGACGCATCTCTGAAACCACACTGGAACACTACCTTGTGCAGGTGAGCATCGCCGCCACGCTATGCTGAACTCATTTCAGCCTGGGGCTTGGGGACCTTGGGGTTTTGGGGGGCTAGTCTTGAAGATCACCAAGAAAAAGCCACTTGTCTTCCTAGCTGTGTTCAAGCCTTTTTGCTCAAATCCACTTATTCCACATCTTCTTTCTGCCCACCTTGTTTTGCAGGGGAAATATTTCATGGTCAGGGATGTATATGGCAAATTAGACGTCTTGAACACTACCAGCAGCTGTGGCGCTCCCAATTTCCGACAAGCCAAAGGAGGTTATGCCGTGTTCGGCATGGGGCAACCCAGCCTCAATGGCTTCAAGCTTGTGCTGCAGAAGCTGCAGAGAGAGGGCCACAAGGTTGGTAGGAGGGTGGAAATTGGGGTGAAAAAGGCAGGAGAGCTTTTGGGCAGCTTCTCCTGCTCTTTGCAGGAGTGCGTCTTCTTCTGTGTCCGTGAGGAGCCTGTGGTCTTCCTGCATTTGGAAGGGGACTTTGTGCCCTACACTCCCCGTGGCAAGGAGAACCTGCACGAGAACCTCCAGTGCCTGCAGCGGGGGCTGCAGGCGGAGAGCCTGGAGCCGGCCATCCGTAAGGAGGTGAAGTGGATTGGGAGGGGGTCATCACCCCAGTGATAACAGGCCGCATGAATCCTTCTGGCTCAAAGATGAGCAGAGGGGTTGTCAAAGGTGGTGGGTGCCCTGCAGGTTTTGATGATGGTCCCCATCTTCCCTAGATCCATGACTTTGCGCAGCTGAGTGAGAGCATCTACTACATCTACAATGACATCGAGCGCTTGCGGGATGAACCCCACACTGTACGGGTGCATTGCGAGGAGGACATTCAGGTGACAGAGGAGGTCTACCGAAGACCCATCTTCCTCCTGCCCTCCTACAGGTGCTACCCTTCATCCTCCTGCTCCTCACACATGGTCGGTGGCTTTGCTTTTGCAAGCTGGGCTGCCTTTCCTCTTGATACCCTCTTAAGCCATGTGTCCTCCACTGTGGTGGGAACGAAGTTCCCCCCCACAGCCCTGTCCCCCTAATGAAGGCTGTCGCCATGCCCCGCAGGTACCACCGACTGCCTCTGCCTGCCGAGGGAGCCCCTTTGGAGGAGCAGTTCGATGCTTTCATCTGCTTCCTCAGGGTGAGCTGAGTGAAAGTGCCCAGTCCGCAGGGCTGCATCAGGTTGGGATTTGCTCCTGTGCCCAAGAAAGGATGCTGCGTTGGAGAGCGTGACTTCCTGAGAACATCTCCTGCTTTGGCTTGACCCTGCCCATTAGAGGATGTCTATGCTTGTGGTTGCTTCTCATTCCCATTGCTGTAGACCCTGCTGGAGAAGTCTGTGTTGTGTAGCCTCTTGTTTCTACCCGTGGCTAGAGGTACCATCCCTCGCCACCCCCCAGCATTCCTGTACAGGTGGTTCTTCTCTAAACAGTTTTGGGAGAAATGATCTGCATTTGGTGCAAAGGCTTTTGGTAGCAGGGCTTCTCTTTTGTTTTAGCCTGGGAGATTTCATCACAGCAGCTTGGGGACTGGTGGTGGGAACATCTTCAGTGGGTTGGCCAGGCCGGTGTTTGCTGACAGCTGTGGAGGACATGGGGACACAGTGGATGGACTGCCCATTGTGCTGTCCTGGTCCGTCCACTCTGCCTTCTCAGTGAAGGGGAGGTGCCACCCATTCCCCCTGTGCCTGGGCAGGGCTGTCATCTCCGCCCTGGCCATTGTGGTGGCGGAACTGGCTCTCCTGGATGGCCCTGTGGTTCCCATCCCTCTGTCCCTTCCTCCTAGGAGAGCCCCAGCCTGCTGCTGCGGGACCCTGGCAGACCCCCGCCGGCACTACTTTTCAGCTGCCAGACTGGTGTGGGCAGGACCAACTTGGCCATGGCCATGGGCACACTTCTTCTCCACCACCACCGAGGAGCCTCCCAGAAGCCTGAGTAAGGGGCAGTTCCTGGGGCTGGAGTGGGAGGGATTCCTGTGCCCCCAGGGCTGGTTTGATCTTCCTTTTCTCCCACACCAGCCAACCCCACCTGCCTAAAACATCTCCCAGGGACAGACTACGGGTCATCCAGAGCTTCATTGAGATGGTCCCCAAAGGCCAGCAGATAGTCGAGGAGGTAAGGGGGTGCTGGCAAAACCCCCAATGGAGTGGGTAGGAGGGGACAAGGTCAGTCCATCCACTATCCGGGGCTCACTAAGAGATTTTCCACTTGCTCTTTGCAAGGTGGATGGTGCCATCGCCTCCTGCTCGGAGATGCATGACATGAAGGAAGCCGTCTATGAGTATAAGAAGAAGCTGGAAGGGATTGGGGAGGACTATCAGATACAGGTATATTGTTTAGAGTATCACTCGGATGCAAGCTGCCTGCGCAGGGTAATTTTTCAGACTGTTTTTGTGCAGGGATGAGAAGAATGTAAATTCTGGAAATTTGAAGCTTCCTGTGAGTTGGAAATTTCCCAGGGATGTGAAATCTGGAAGGCTGTGGAACTTCTCTTTAATTTTTTTTTTCTCAGTTGTTTAAGACCCATAAAACAGAGCAGGCTGGAATGTGGGGGAAAGCTGGCTGTTTTGGGCTTCACCACTGCTTCTGGTAGATGACCTTGGGTGCAAATAATATCCCATGCCCTGGTTTTGTTGGCTCTAAAATTGGAAAATCTGTACCAGCCTGGCTAGCAAAAGTCCTTGGGAGCTAGGAGGGATTGTTGCTTAGAGGTTTTGTTGCAAATGTAGTCACTCAAGGACAAGCTTTCCTATCTGTAGGATTCCCCCCCACCCTCCCTTTGCTTTGAAAAGACATCAGGGTGGTTTTATTTGCTGGAAAGCCATTGTCTCCCCTGTCCAACTGTGGGGCTCCTTGCCAGGCAATGGATAGATGGGGAGAGAGAGAATGCTCAGATGGAAATGCTGCCCCAATCCCAGCCTTTTTGGTGATTAACTTTCCCATTTACATGCTGAACACAGAGTGGAAATGCTGGGGCCAGTTGTAAAGGGCAATCTAAAAAACAGACGCGCTGTGGCCAAAGCAAATAGGCTGAGACAGAAAAGCACCATGAAAATGATTAAGTGGGGGGAAAAGAAGGCCTTTACTGGCAATATTTTGTTGTTTAGTGGCAAACTTCAAATTTTACCCCTTTTTAGGGTGGATTTAGATATGTTTGGTGCTGTTTGTGTGGTGGCAGATACTATCTCGTATAGTGGGGAAAGCTTGGGCATGGGGCAGGTAATTTTTTCACTGTCTTAAAAGCCTTTTCCCAGCTCTTCCCCACTGAGGAAGGCTGCTCTATGTCATCCTCAAATCTAGGGAAACAAACGGCTGGGGGACTGCTGTAAATTAGTGATGGAGGAGTGTTTATTTGAAGTCTGCATGGAGAAAGAGCAGGTTTAAACAATGGCAAGGGGCCAGGAAAATGTGCTGGGGGTGTGGGAGGATGAGAGGGGGAGAGGGGCTGATGCTCAGCCATCAAAAACCAGCTTGGGTTTGGTAGGGCTGGAAGCGCTACAAATGGTACCAGGAAGGCTTTGCTGGGTAAGCTGACAGAGCCCCACTTGCTTTTCAGGAGAGTAAGGGCTTTTTGGCTACTGGAGGAATGATCTCAGGCTGGATTGTGGGTTTCTGCCCTGTGTTGGGAGTAAAAGTGGAGATTTGGGTCCTCAAGCGATGGTGATGCAGGGGTAGGTGCATGCAGGTGTGGGCTGCTGAGCTGCAGCTGGACCCCTGAGGTACCCAGCTTTCCATGGCTGAAACGTAAGCGGATCATCCCCCTTTTCATCAAAAGCCTATTTAAGAAGAACATTAAGACATTTACCTTGGGTGAGAGCACAGGGCTGAATTTTATTGCAGGAACCCAAGTGCTTGGGGAGAAATGCCACTCTGCCGGCAGTGCTGCTGGCAAACCCAGCACGGCTCCAATCCTCTGCAGGCTTTGTTTTGAGTTTCCAGAGCAAAGCCTGCTGCCCTGACTGTTGATAAATGACAGCAGGCCGGATTTCTCTTGTGGAGAACAAGTAAATATTGATGAGTCAGACGCGTAATGTTAGATATTCACAAAGCCTGCTCATCAGGCTGATCCTGGTACATACACAGCCTCATCTTATAGGATTTCTCATCATACCCTGGACAGGGTATGAACCCTGTGCTGGGGGTTCCTTTGCTGGAGCTGGTGTTGTAGGTTAATTTGTTGGATGGGGTGCTTGGATGGACAAACCCAGCTCCAAGGCAGTGTGGGGGTGGCTTTTGAATTACAGAAAATCCCAGGGGTTTGAATTTGTGTTCCAGGGAGGAGATCACCGAACTGGGGCAAGTGCCTGGTTTGGGGAGGTAATGATGAGGGTGATGATGAGGAGAGCTTGCTTGAAGCCAGCTAGAAAGACATCATGATGAAGGGAAAGAGGAGACACTTGGAAATGGAGGATATTGCAGGGCATGTGGCTTATGTCTCTAATTATTAAGCTCCCCCTTCATTTTGGGGTCTGTCACCCCCATGAGGTGCTGATCCTGGAGTGGTTCTTGGGGTCCTGCTGTGCTCTGAAGGCAGATGGGGGGGTCCCTAAAAGGTCCTTGACCGTTCCTTTTGGTGCCTGGAGCATGGGGCTGGGAGATGATGTCTCTGACAGGCTCCCTGGATCTTTGCATGTAGCATCACTGGCACCAGGACCTCTCTCCCTGAGTATTTTGATTGAAGGCCATGGAGGTGGCCAGGGTGGGAGCAGACCTTGCATTAACCACCCTCCTCCCCTTGGGTCTGAGTCTCCCATTAGCATCTGAACAGTGTATTTCCCTGGGACAGCAACGTCCCTTGGGTCTGGTTGGAGCTGCTCCCAGTGTGTCCTTGGTCTAAAAGGAAGGTTTTGTTTGAGATAGAGTGCGAATTTATGTTCTTAAGCATTGTTTAATGTGGAAAACTTGAAATCTTTTCTTAAACAAAACAAAACAAAAAGCATCAAAAAACTGTTCCAGATTAGATTTTGTAGTCTTTTTCCACCCACTTCTCATTTGGAAGTGGTTTCTTTCCAAACAAACAGCTTCATGAAGTTAGCCCGAATATGCAAAAACCTGAGCAGCATTTCTCCCCGCTTTTCCCCAAAATCTACTGCATAAAAAAAATATGCCTCAGGACTGTTTGCTACTCGCTTTTTCTCTCTTCTAAGCCTGACACAAACAAGTGTGTGTGGGGCTTTTTTCCCCTGCCTCCTTGTCTGCTTGGGGCTGCAGGAGCAGCCAGTGTTGGGCATCATGAATCCCACCTCTCTTTGCTTTCAGGGTAGCAGCACCAAAGAGTATTTCCTCCAGAGGACTTTGCAGAGCCTTGAACGCTATTTCTACTTGATTGCTTTCAACTACTACCTTCACGAGCAGGTAAAAAGAACCCCACCAACCCCCAAAACACTCTTTTGCTCTATTTTTTTTTTGGCTTCCCTGTGTAGTGGGAGGGAAGGGGTCTATGCCTCTGAGTTTCCCAGGGGTCATGGGTTGTGTCTGGGCAGGGGGAGTGAGCCCAGGCTGATGACACATTCCTCCCGGCCCCCCCGCCGGCAGTACCCCCTGGGCTTTGCCCTCAGCTTCAGCAGGTGGATGTGTCGGCACCCCGAGCTTTACCGGCTGCAGGCGGAGATGAACTCATCAGAGCTCACTGTCACTGGGGATATCATCATCAAGGGGACAAGAGTGCTGGTGAGTACCTGTCCTGGATATTGGGATGGGGCTGATGGCTTCTCTTTGTCTGCTGGGAATAGCACCTTGATGGGATGCTTCCTCTCAGATAGGTTTGGTTGGGTGGGAGAAGCTGTAGGGCAGGTGCTAAACCTTGGGATCTCCAGGTCCCCGTTGAGGTCTCTAGGTCCATATTGAGGCCTTGGGTCCATATCCTGCCTGCATCCTCAGCAAGGATAAGCATGTGGCCAGAGACCCCTGTGCACACAGATGTGTCTGGCCCTGCAGACCCAGGGTACTGGGGTGCTGGAGCACCCTCTGATGTGAGCCTGTGCTGCAGCTTCATGCTACTTGGTGCTTCTTGTTTGCGGTGGGATGAATCAGGCCAGAGCTTTTGGTGGCTTGCTACTGCTTTGACCGTCTCCCACCTTTGAAAAGCAGTTGTGTGGCTTCCAGCCTCGGCTTGCTGGTGTTGGAAGTGTTTGGGGATTTCTCCTGAGCAGGGACATTGGGTGAGAGGTTATGGTGTGCTGGGAACCCCTCTGCGAGCCTGTGGGTTGGAGGGGGCATCTGCAATGCCAAGGGGTGCCCACCTTGCCCTGGCTTTGCTCTGCTGCAGGTAGCGGATGAGCGCTTCTGCCCGGATGTGCTGAGCACAGCCAAGGAGATGAGCGTGGCCAACTTCCGACGGGTGCCCAAGATGCCCGTCTATGGGACGGCGCAGCCCAGCTCCAAGGTGAGGGACACACCCTGCAGCCAGCAGGTGTGCTAGCAACGGGCTCCCAGTCCTCCCATCACTGTTGCTGTCCTTTCCCCTAGACCCTGGGGAGCGTCTTGCGGTACCTGACGGATGCCAAGAGGAAGCATGACCGCATCATCTGGATTAACCTCAGGGAAGAAGTGGTACTGGAGGGGAACGAGCAGATCTATATGCTGCGGGAGCCCGGGCACCTGGAGGAGCTGATCCCTGTGCCTACTGCCTCGTCCCAGCAGCTGGAGGTAAGCTCCTGCCTGCTGAGGCATGCCGGGCCAGTGAGGATTTCTGCTTATCCAGCAGGGGCTGATCCACTCCCAGGAGCCCTTGTGGCTGCTTGGTTTGGTTTTTTCCCCCTTTTGGCAATGAAGAGCAGTGGTTGTATTTGGGTGCACCTGCTCTTCATCATACTGCAAAAATAAAGGAATCCTCCTGACTTCACTGTCACTGTGCAAGAGTTTGCAAAGGCAGAGGAAAGCAGAGATCCTCCCATCAAGAATTTATAGCATGGCTTGAAAGGAAGGGTAAAAGGCATCTGGGGAAAGGAGAGCAGATGTTTCCAGATGGGTTTCCAGAGGAGAAAGGCAGCGGAGGACCTTGGCTGTCAGCAGCAGCATGGCCATATGGTGGAGTTGCCCAGGGTAGTGGGAGATGATGCTCCTGAGGCGCCCATCAAGCACCGTGGGGATTGTGGTCCTGGGAAGAAGTGGTGGCCAGGACTTGGTGTGAGGTTTTGCATTGGCTACAGGGTGTTTGAAAGGAGTGTCAGCCTGCATCTAAAAAAATTAATTAAAATCCTGAAAAAATTAAGAGGAGGAGGTCTTGCAGTGAGGGTTTCTCCATCTTCTGCAGAAAGTAGAGGCTACCCTGAAGGGCGATCTGCTGAAGTGCCAGAAGTGGCTGGAGGTGTACCTGGAGGCAGAGAAGCAGATGAAGATGTTCAAGAGCTGCCTGACCATGCAGGAGTTATTCAGCCAGCAGAAGAATGCCTGCCAAGGGCTGACCTACCACCGCATCCCCATCCCTGATTTCTGCGCTCCCAAGGAGCAGGTACCCCTGGAATGGGATAGTGCTGCCTCCTCCTTCCCAGGCCATCCCTGCTATTGTGGGGTGAATGTTGCTTGGGTGCTCAGTGCCACCCAGCCCCAGGACTGTGGTGGTGTGGCCAAGCTCAGTGTAGGGTGCTTGCTGGGACAGGGAGGGTCCCCTGGGAGATGCTGCGTGGAGACCTTGGGTACCATCAGCCAGCCAGGGATGGAGAGGAGGCTGCTGGGCTGGATCTGGCGTGTGCAGTGAGGAGCTGGGGATTTCAGCCTGGAGGCTGCTGGACAAGAGGGATCCCATGGTGAGGAAGGGAGGTGGGCTGCACCCATTAAAACCCCTGGCTTTACTGCTGACAGGACTTTGACCGGCTACTGGAGGCGATGAAGAGCGCCCTGGCTGAGGACTCACGGGCAGCCTTTGTGTTCAACTGCTCCAGCGGCCGGGGCAGGACCACCACGGCCATGGTCATCGCTGTCCTCACCCTCTGGCACTTTAATGTGGGTACTGGGATCTGCAGCTCTTCCTGGGCATCAGACTGGAGTAGGGGCTGCTGAGGAAGCTCAGCACAGCCTGTAGCAGCCATGGCAGGGTTAAAAGGAGCATCAGGAAGGCCAGAGTGGGCTGCCAGGGCTGGACGCCCATTTGGCTTCTTGCTTTGCCAAGCCCCCATTGAGCTCCAGCCCAAGTGTGAGTGCATCGCTGGTGAAGCTTTACCCTGTTCCTGAGAGCTCCAACACCAGAACAAAGGATTAAGGGCAGGAAAGATGTGTCTCCCCCTTTGCAGAGCAAATGGTGGAGATAAAAATTTTGGTCTTCGCTGCCCAGGCAAAGGGAAGGTTCAGGATACCTGGGGTCCTGGTGGGTTGGTTTTGAGGTCTGCATTTCTGCTCAGCTGTTGGGGCTGCATGGCCCCGTCACTGCTGCCCTAACGTCCTTGCCCTTTCTGACTGCCCCAGGGCATCCCTGAAATGAGTGAGGAGGAAATCGTGAGTGTGCCTGATGCCAAGTACACCAAAGGGGAGTTTGAGGTGAGTCCTTGAGCCCAACTGTTTCAGGATCCCCCACTGAACCCACTCCTTGCTCCTTTAGCCACAGCTAAAGTGTTTGGAGAGGCCTGGTCCTCTCTTGGGCAGAGATGGCGCATTTGGGTTGAATTGAGGAGGCACACACTGAAGCCTCTGCCACTTCTGCCCACACTCCAGGTGGTGATGAAGGTAGTCCAGCTCCTGCCTGATGGTCACCGGATGAAGAAGGAAGTGGACATGGCCCTGGACACTGTCAGCGAGACCATGACGCCCATGCACTATCACCTCCGAGAAATCATCATCTGCACCTACCGGCAGGTGAGTTACACCTGTGTGCCCTCTTCCCATTGACTCAGGGCTGCCTGGGTCTGTTGCACTCAATACCAGAGGGCGCAGCCAGGCTGTGGGACCAGCCCTGCTGAAGCTGGATGGTTTCTTGGGCTGAAGCTTTCTAGCATGTCACTAGAGAGCTGCCAGGACTCTTAGTGCCATCTTGCATCTGGTGCTGTCCCACATCCTGTCCTGCATTCCACCTGTATGGTGCTGTCCTGCATCCTAGCCAGCATCCTGCCAGCCATTCCGCCTGTCTGGTGCCATCCTACATCCCACTCAGCATCCTGCCTACCTGGTACTATCCCGCATCCCACCCAGCATCCTGTTCGTTTTGTATCATCCTGCATCCCACCCAGCTTCCCACATCCCACCCAGTATCCTGCCTGTCTGGTGTCACCCTGCATCCCACCCAAACATCCCGCCCATCCGGCACCATCCCGCATCCCTCCCGTCTAGCCGTGCATAGCCGGCAGAGGGCAGGGCGGGTCCATCCCGCTCCTCTCCCAGCCCCAAAGGCTCCAGCTCCTCTGAGCTCGGGAGAGGACCCATCCGTGCCCATGCAGAACACATCCCACTGCTGGCTGAGCCCGTGGGCTGCTACCTGGTTTTGCATGGGAGCGTCTGTGCAGCTGATGAAGGGAAGAAAGGATAATTTCTTTAGCTTTTGGGGTTTTTTTTAAGCTGTGCCACTATTTCGTGGGGCCTCAGAAGGACTGAGCTTGGGGCTCGGCATCATCCCTGCCCGGGCTGGATTGACCCATGTCCCTGAAAGTGATGGTCTTGCCCACAGCTGCCATTGGCCTCTTTTTTTCAATTAATGGCTGTGAACGATTGACCAAGGGAAGAAAAAACAAACCAGTAACATCTGCAGCAAGCTGGGCATTTGCCTCTTGGTTTATGGGGTCCTCTGCAATTTTTTGGGGTATTGGGAGAGAAAACCTAAGCTCCGTGGGGTGATCCGCTGGGGACTGAATAAGCTACTGTGAAATTATTGGCGATAAGTAATTTTGTGTTATTTTTCCCTCCCCTTTATGCATTATGGTCACGTGCCCAGTGGGAAGTCTCATCTACTTTATTGTGTGCTTTGCTGCTGCAGAGCACAAAAACTCCCATGCTAAACGAGAGGCTGCCTGCTTATGGATTTAATTACGCTCTCCAGTGACCCCAAATGATTCCCACCTTGCTGCTGGCTCCTGCTCACTGTGTCTGTAGGCTCAGCCTCGGGGCTCCCGAGAGGAAGACCATCGCTGGGTTGTTCCTGTTGTGTTATTTTTTTTTTTGGAAGACCATTCCCGTGACCTCATTGCCCCTTGTCCTGGTGCTTAGCAGTCAGTACCAGCACGTGGGTGTTCCTGGGCCATATCCTGTTTCCGGGCCAGCCATATCCAACTTGCCTTGGCAGTTCAATGGGAAAACGAGATATGGAGGGGCTTATCTGCTCTCCCTGCTCCCGCTGCCCTGGGAAGAGCCTTTTGTCACTGCCTGCATTTTGCATTTTCCTCTTGGCTGTTCCATCAATCCCATTGGATTTGTCGTGGCCAGGGGGATGCATGGGCAAATGCTTTAATTTTTATTTATATTTTTTTCCCTAATGGTGCTTGAAGATGAGAATTAAGGAAATTCTGTAGTCTAGACATTGCCTTAGTGGACTTTTAATTAAGCCACAGTTAGTGTTTAAGAGAAATTTAAGGTTTGGATGAAGACAGGGAAGGAAATGGTGCTCTGGTACCTGCCTGGGCTTGTTCCTACACTTTTCCACCTCTAATTGGGAGGAAAAAATATGCAAGTATAAGAAAATGATAAGAGAAAAGATAAATTATAAGATAATAAAATGATAAATAATAGGATGATATAATAAATAATTAGCCTGATAGAATAAAATGATAAATAGGGTAATATAATAAAAAATAAATAGTATTGTATAATAAAATGATAAATAAATAAAAGGATAACGGGATCTGCTCTCTGCAAATAACGGCACAAAGGTGCAGAGGAGACACTTTTTTTTCCAAGGGCAGAACTGCTTGCCTGGTGATACCAGGAAAAGGGGTGCAAATGGGTTGAACAAACCCCAATTTTCAAAAGCCCATGGGTGGAAATGTTTGCCTGCTGTGGGAGAAGGACCTGGAGAAAGTGGAGCAGGCTTGTTCCTGAGAGTGAGTTGGTGTTGACACCAGAGCAAGAAATTGCTGGTCTTTGGGATGGTCAGTGGGATTGACTGCAGGACCAGGGCTCTTATGCTGCCTGGCTGTTTATTCCTTATTTATTATTTATTAATTCTTAGAAGGGGCATCACTTCAGGGCTCATTCATCCTTAAAATAATGGCAATAATAATAACATAGCTATGTGTGTATATATGTGAAAAAAATAATAATAGGAGGTGCAACGGCCACCAACTTCAGAACAGGGTGTTGGATGGCTGCCGTGGCCTCTCCTCTTCCGGTGGTGGAGGCTGAATCCAATGGGGGGATGCTGGAAAGGGATATGTGTTTCTCTGGGGAAATGCTCTGCAGTCGAGGAGCTCATGTTTTCAAGTACAGTTTGCACCTGTGCATCTATTTCTGGCACCCCTGCCCCCCCCCCGCCATTTAGCTGTTCCTCATCTATTTTTGAGGTCTGTATGGTGAAAGGGAAGTTCTTATATGCTGGAAACCACATGTTAATGAGAGCCTGGACTGCCAAGCCGTAATGGGAGTGGTCTGGAAGGATGCACTTATTTTTGTCCCCAAAGTGATTCCTCTTCAGCTGGAGGCCAGGCAGGGGCTGCAGGCTGGGCTGGGCTTCTCAGGGTGGATAATGGGGTCGGAGGGCTGATACGTAGTGGTATAAATGGCTCAGAGGATTGTGATCAGCAGCGTAGAGCCTAGCTGGAAGCCTGTAGATAGTGGTGCTCTTCAGGGGTCGGTACTGGGCCCAGTCTTGTTCAGCATCATGATTTGGATGAGGGGACAGAGTGTACCATCATAAAGTTTGCTGATGCCATGAAACTGGAAGGAGTGGCTGGTGCACTGGAAGGCTGTGCTGCCATTCAGTGAGCCCTGGACAGGCTGGAAAACTGGGTGGAGAGGAACCTAATGAAGTTCAATAAAGGCAAATGCAGAGTCCTGCACCTGGAGAAGAATAACCCCAGACACCTGTACAGGTGAGGGGTTGACCAGCTGGAAAGCAGCTCTGTGGAGAAGGACCTGGGAGTTCTGGTGGACAATAGGGGAACCATGAGCCAGCAATTTGGCCAAGAAGGCCAATAGTATCTTGGGGTGCATTGAGAAGAGTATGGCCAGCAGGGCAGGGGAGGTTCTCTTCCCCGCCTACTCTGCCTTAGTGAGGCCTCATCTGGAGTCCTGGGTTCAGTTCTGGGCTCTCCAGCTCACAAAAGATAAGGAACTACTGAGGACCATCCAGTGGAGGCCATGGAGATGATGAGGGGACCAGAGCATCTCTCCTTGAGGAAAGACTGAGAGACCTGTGTCTGTTTAGCCTGGAGAGGAGAAGACTGAGAGGGGATTTTATCAATTCTGATCAATATCTGAAGGGCAGGGGACAGGAGGATGCGGCCAGACTCTTTTTAATGGTGCCCAGCAACAAGACAAGGGGTAACGGGCACAAACTGGAACACTGAAAGTCCATCTGAACATGAGGAAAAACTTCTTTCCTGTGAAGGTGAGGGAGCCTTAGAACAGGCTGCCCAGGGAGGGTATGAAGTCTTCTCTGGAGATATCCAGACCTGTCTGGAGGCATTCCTGTGCAACTTGCTGGAGGTGACCCTGCCTTAGTAGAGGGGTTGGACTAGGGGAGCTCCAGAGGGCCCTTCCGACCCCAACTGTTCTGTGAGTCTGTGATTTTCCCTAGCACAAGAGATCCTCAGGTTCTTCACTACAAATGTTCTCATGTGGGATAGAGAGCAGGACCATGGATGAGGACTGGGTTTAGAAGCTGCCTCGTGGATGCTCTCCTGAAGCAGGTACCACCTCATCCGGTTTCTTTCTTCTTCCAGGGGAAGTCAGTCAAGGATGAGAAGGAGAGGCGGACACTGCAGCTGAGGAGCCTGCAGTACCTGGAGCGCTACATCTACTTGATCCTCTTCAATGCTTACTTACATCTTGAGAAGAAGGACTCCTGGCAGCAGCCCTTCAGTCTCTGGATGCGTGAGGTGAGGCTTTGCATGCTTAAGCTGCCAGCAGGGCTTTGCTCCACCTTGTGTTTATACAGGGCTGAGAAGCAGCCCCCCATTTTGATTTTATATATGATTTTTGAATGGTTGTCAGGGACATTTTATCCGGTTCTTTGCTCTGGTGAGCTCCCATCTCGCTGGGTGACTCTCAAGGAAAGCTAGGCATGTCGCTGGAGATGGGTAGCATCCCACCACATGGATGGGGTGGTCCTCCAACCCTAAACCTGCCTTTTATGAGCTTACCAGGGTTTTATTTTGATCTGCAAATTGGGATTTCAGCATCCGGGGGTGGGAGGCCACCAGCCACCCTCCCTGGGGCCTTCTGCCTGGCTTGGTTATCTTGCCTGGCTCTTCTTGTACCCAAACCCACCTCTAGTCTCTTTGCAGCATATTAAAAATACATCATCTGGCCAAACGGGTTGGGAGACTGAAAGGAAAGAATTATTAAAAGCAGCCCTTTTTTTCTTGCCTGGCTGGGGTGGGCAGCATGCGCTGAAGGGCCCAGGAGGATGGGAGTGCTGGTGCTGGGCTCCTGAGAAAATTGGGAGCCAGATGAAAAAATGGAATAGAGAATGAGTGAGAGACACCAAACTTCTTGTACTCCCTGCTTTTTGTTATTTTTTTAGATTTTTTTATTATGCAGAGATTAGTTTTTCTTTCTGTGGGGTTGCCTGCCTTTGTGGGAAAAACCCTCATCCCTTTGCCTGCCTCCACCAGTGCTGCTAATTCATATTGGCATGTTTGATCCGCTGGGCGGGAGATGAAAGCGGTGGCTGCCAGCTCCGTTCACCATCCCCTCCAGCCCCAATCTCGCTGGAAGCGACCGTATCGAGGAAGGGGGGGGTGGCCGGTGCCCGCCCCGACGCAGCATCCTGGTTATGCTGGTGTTTGCATTGCTGGGCAGTGCCGGGGGGGAGGCAGTAGCTGGGCCATCTTTTAGTGGAGATGTGTGATGCTTGCTGTTGGCTGCGTGCTGGGCATGGGGGTTTAAATGCACCTCTAATGCTGCACCTCTAATGCATGGCTTTACATAGGGAAATACACACAACCTGTGGATACAAGGAGCCTTTGACCCTGAAAGCGCCCCTTCCTGCTGCATAATCCCTGCATTTTTAGCAAAAACAAGGTGCCTTTGTAGCTTTTTGGCAGAAAGGTGCCAAAGCCAACAAACCCTGCGACGGCTGACCCCAACAGCGGGGAAGTGGCTTATGAAATGTATTAACTGTGGCTGGAGGAGAAAGCTTGGGGGCTGCAGGTGGGGGCTTGGCACAGGGACGTGGCGAGATGCTGGGGCACGTCTTCACCTGGAAGGTGGCAAAGCATCCTGAGGATGCTGAGGGGAGTTAAATTTTTCTTCTTTTGTTTTCAGGTGGCGGCGGTGGCTGGGGTCTACGAGATCCTGAACCAGCTGGGCTTCCCCGAGTTGGAGAGCCTGGAGGGCAAACCCCTGTGCACGCTGCGAAGCCGCTGGCAGGCACAGGGGAGCACCTCCCGCCCTTTCCGCGGGGAGTTCGTGTAGGGTTGGGGAGGAGGGGGCCCCCCTGCTGCTTTCTCCTGAGGACAAGAGGAAAAAGACTGTTTTCCCCCTAAAAAACTTGGGGGTGTGGGGAGGGAGGGGCAAGCCCCAAAACTGCCTTAGAATGGGGGAATTTCTGGGGTTCTTTTGGACACAATAAAAATACTGTAAATTAAAAATCAATCCTTTTAGGCAGGCGCTTAGTTGTGAGTGGGGTGTGATTTGAAAAACGGCTCTAAAATGCTGGAATGCAATTGTCTGATTTTGGTGGATGCATGGAATTGTGCTGGATTTTTCAAGACCATCCTCACTTTCTCCCTAAAACACTGCAGCGTGCACACACAAATATACATATATTTATATACATAAATATACACACACACATATATGTGTATAGACATATTTATATATTTGTGGCTTTGTGTGTGCTTATATATGGCCTGGATTAAGACTCACAGATATTCCAGTCACTGTGGACGTGTGTATTTTTAAAGTCTGGACATCTTTGTTGGTTCTTCCCAACTTTTGCAGTTGTGGATTTGGCTGGGGGAAAAGCAGCCACGGTGCAAGGTTTAGGGGTCTCTGCTGCCCCCCAAGACCTGCCTTTTCATTGCCAAGGTGATGCTGTGGGGATATAGCTATTCAGCAAAGAGTAGGCTTAAATGCATAATTAATAGAAGGATTTATTTTGGTTTTTTAAGGAAAGGAGGAAGAGAGAAGAGTGAAAAGTAAAGTTAATCAAAACAAGATGCAAATGAGGGCTGTTGACTTAACAATTTGCAAGTTGCTATTGATGTTATTTTTCTCGCTTTCTTTTAATACTGCATAATTTCCATCTTTTCAGTATAGTAAATCTCCATTTATTCTGCCTTACTAAAGAAATTACCTGCAGGCTTCTTTGCATTCTGCTAGGCTGCAGACCCATCCTGGCAGCAACCCTTGAAAGTCCTGCCTAATAGCCTTGACTTAATTAGGCAGCGTTTTTTAATTGCTTAGGAAATCCCAGCCCCTTTAATCTTGGTAATGAAGGCTGGAGCTTTGCATCACCTGGACTGGGAACTCAAAGGCTTCTTTCTGCTTTCCCACCTTCCTAACAAGCAGTTTCCAATGCAGGGTGAAAGCAACTGCCTGCAAAAAATAAAAGCCTTGGAGATGGGAGTGTGTTTGAATGTGAAAAATCAACCGTGCTGTATTTATTTCTTCTTTTGCCCAGGCTGGGAAGGCAGAAACCTAGCTCCCTCTCCGAGATGATAAGTTAAATCTGGCTCTGAATGGATTTCGGAGGGGTTTGCTCCAGGTGAAGCTCTCAGTGCGAGGCAGGGGGGAGCCTGGGGAGCATCCCAATAAGGGGGGATGGCTAGGAGACAGGGAATAGCATCCTCAAGGGCGGTAGATGACCTGGTCTGCATCAATTCTCCCATCCTGATTGCTGTGGTAAGTTGATTTTTTTTCCAAATTCAGTTCATAGTTTCACTTCTTCCCATCGTTCCAACCAGCTGTGTTTGCACCATCATGCCCTGCTGAGTTACCTGGCTGTCCATCCTGACCTGCACGACTTTCCTACCCTCAGCGCTCTCCGTGGGCTCAGCACATTGCTTCAGAGCTATGGGGCAAAAGTCTCATGGGGTGATGGGGGTGCCAGTGTCATGCTTGCTGCAACTCTGCTGTTCAGCCCTGCCTGCTCAAAGTATGGCTTCAGGGAAAGACTGGCAATTCTGAAAGCATTCAGCCAAACCCAAGCAAACAGAGGGGGATATATGTAAAATACAACTATAGACTATAGAATAATTATAGAGTGTATATTATATATTGTTATACATAATACATATACTATATGTATATTGTATATGTTGTATATTATATATTGTGTATATATTTTATATTACATAAATTTTTATATAACAGATTTTTATGTAACAATTATACAATAATATAAAATACACATTCTATAATTATTCTATGTAATACAATGTGTAATATATATTCTATGTAATAACACAGATATGATATACATTCTATATAACGCACAGTGTATAAGCAAAAATATATATTTAAAAAGCAGCTATTAATTAGTTGGGGTTAACGAGCTGACCTCCAGCTTCACTGGGGGATGTTCCCTGCCAGTTAACAGCATTTCCACCCAAGGAGGCATCAGCAAGGGGGCCTGCAAACAAAAAAACTAGCAAAAATGAAAATCAAAGGGTATTTTTATATTTTCCATTGGCTGGGGCTGCTAGCTGACCTTTCATTGGAAATTGCTTCACCTGAAGTTCAGGGAGTGAAACAAGCCTTTATTTTTTTCACCTCTTTTTACTCTTGGCTCCTATTTACCCTGTTCCTTCAGAGCCAGTTTGCTTGGTGGAGAAAAGCCCATGGAAGGAGCACTCACTGATTGATTTCATTGATTTTCATTAAAACTGGTTTTCTACGGGTTTCTGACCCTTGGTTAACTGCATTATACTCCTGTTTCTCTGCTCTCCTCATCATCCTCTTCAGGGCTTTGAGCATGGGAATACAGCCATGGGGATCTGAGGTTATTTTGGGGCAGATGAGTAAGTATTAAATGCCAAGCAGAAGTCCTAAGGGATTGATTTCAAAGCAGGAAACACAGATCCCTGGCTGCTTTTCTGCTATACTGGCCTGATAGTATAGCATCCATCCATATAGCAGGTGGTGTAACATCTCCATGTTCATCCCTGGTCTATATCTTGTTTCCAAGGGAAAACAGGGTGTCCCTACGTCTCTGGGTATCATTGCCCATTTTTTGGCTTTGTTTTATTTACAAGCCCTTTTTCCCAAACCTGCAGGCTCCTGAGAAAATGGAAAAGAGCAAGCTCTGCAGCCATGGGAGCCCTACCAGGTGTAGGGATGTGATGTCCAGGCTGCCTGAGGATGCAGAGCCAGGCTCGATGGCATTTTATAGTGAGGAAAGGGGGGAAGCCACCATCCCCTGAAAGCACCTGGCATCCTGAAGCTGCACCCATGTTTAAACACACAGGCTGGGGTGGGTCGTGGAATCTCTTAACATCGGGTAAAAAAAAAATATACCCACCCCTTATTCTACCTATGGAAAAAGTTATTTACAGCAGTGAAAATGTTCTTTGTGGCAACAGCTTTGATGAAGCTTGAAAGAGATGAGATGCAGGGCTGAAGTACTATGAAAAGGGGACCACAGCTGCCTTAACAAATTAATAGTGCTAACAGGGCTTTTGCCTCTGCAAAAAAAAAATATTTATGGCTATATTCCTGTAGGAGTGAATTTAAAGGCTGCTGTGGTAGCAGCACCTTGTCCATGTACACCAGGCTGGACCACATCCTTTTCTCAGGGAAATCCAGGTGCTGCATCTCTATTGGTGGCTCCCTCCCCGCAGCCTGAAGGGCATCTGTGCTGAGTGAGGCTTCCTGGATGGGACCTGCCTTACTCTCCTCTCCAGGAGTTGGAAGGCCAAACTGGGAACACCATAAGCTCCCCAATTTCTATTTGTAGAGCAGCGATATTTGTGTTTCTCCCCAAGCCTTGAGCAGAGAGCAGAGGAGAGGCGCTTGTTCTTGCACACCAAAATACCCTGGATCAGCATCAGAGAGTTATTTTGGCCTGTTTGGGAGTCCAGCTCCATTGTCGTAAAAGCAGTGAGTGATTTTATTGCTTTTTTTCCTTCTTTCTGGCTGCAGCATGGGGGTAACGTGACAACGGTAACTTTTGTAGCTGTGTTTTGCTACTGGCTAACAAGATTATTTTGTAAAGCTTGTAGTTATCAATACTTCCACTTGCCTTCATGTCCCTGAGGATTTGCTATATGCTTACATAGCCTTTCCAAGTTTTTCTCAAGAGTAGGTGTGCTGCATGCACGCTCTTTTCTCATAGCAAAGGTCACAAATAAGGATATAATTAAAAAGCCAACCTATATATAATGAGACATGATGAACCTGTAACCACTGGTGGTGCTAAATGGAATTCCCTGTCCATACGGGGGTAAAGGCTGTCTTTTAAATCCCTATTAAACCATTTTCTGGCAAAATAATATTACATAGAATAAGCATATACAATAAACTCACTGCACGGGGCAGGCACTCCCCTGTGCCAGGGACCACATCCCAGGTCCCTCATCCCCCTGTAAAACTCTCCCCAAATAAGTCAGCTTGTGGGACCCCCTCTATTTTTTTTCTTATATTATCGATAGGCTTATTTTTTTTGTCTAAAAAATGGGCAAAAATACTGCTCTTCTCAGCCAGATTCTCCCTTTCTGCATCTTTGCATCAGATGGGGGCTCTGGAAGAGGGACCCTTCTTTGGACTTAACAGAGGTGAAAAGAACAGGGCTGCTCTTACCTTGGCCAGGGTTTTGGTTTTTTTTTTTATTTTTACCCCTCTCTTCTGGGTGAGCAGAAATCCTTGGAAGCTTAACTTCACGTGTCTTTATTTTTTTTCATACATTGAAAAGGGAAAATATGCTGAGGAGCCAATATTCCACTGGCATGTGGGACTGCAAGGGGAAACCTGCCACAGCCCCAGCTAAATCACCACAGCTATCGGGCTTCAGGGCTGTGGGCTCTTTTTCCCTATTTTCTCCACTCTGCTGTGGTAATTCTGCTTAACATAAAATGTCAGATGTACACAAGTCCTATTGACATCAGCTTTCCAAGGACCAACTCAGGAGTGTTCCCTAACTGCCGGTAAAAATAAAGCATGTTTTGGTGCTGGGGGATGATATGATTTCTATTTACTGAAGCAGGGAGGGTACATGGGAAGAAGCTGAGCTCAGGGGAGCTGTCAGCAGGCTGGGGTGAAAGCGATGCTGGGGAGGCATGTGCTGGCACAGGGCCACTGCGAATAGCTCTGACATAACAGCTCTTAAAATAATAACAATAATAATTTCCATGTTTTTCTTTCTATGATGTACCTCTCTAGCAGAACCCCCCGACGAAACCGTTGGACCTCTGCAAAGAGAGAGCATCTGTGTTTCATTTTATACTTGAAGAATAGCAATTAAAATGCTTTTGCAGAGCCAGGGCTTGAAAAACTAAAAATAAAAGCCATATAGGCACAATACCAGACCTCTAAGTACCATAAACTTTCCTTTCACCCCTGTTCTCTCCCTTCTAGCCCCGTCAGACCCCTGAGAATGGCTTATTTCAGGGTCAAGACCTCTGCTGTTTTGGGGAGCAGAGTGGTAGGTATGGGGTGGGTTGTGGAGGCAGGAATAAATCATGGGCTGAAAGGGGACAGTGTAGAGAAGGGGGATTTTTGGCTAAATCCAGAGGAGCAATGCAAATGTTGTCCTTTGTAGAGGAGAAAGGCATCCCTGTGGGCAGAAAGGGAAGGTTTCCTGAAGCCTCAAAAACTGGGAGCATGATCGAAAGCATCAGGGTTGGCTTTTTTCTTGCAGCAAAGTGTGTACAAACCATGGTCCCCAGGCTCAAAATGATTTTCCTCCTCTTTGTCTCGCATCTGACCTGTGAATATTACAGGGGAAGAAAAAAAAAAAAGCAGTTTTCTGGCCCTCCACCACCTCAGGGTGCTTCTGGCCCCATGCAAATGAAAAATTAATTTTCTTCACTCAAGCTGAAAGCAGTGAAAGAGGAGATGGGGCTCAATGAGATTCACTCAAAAGTGCTTGCTGGCTGGCAGAAGTCATGCTGGAATGGTAACTGTTGGATGAATGAGGCCTCGGGGGACTGGGAAATGTTCAGTGCCTAGCTTGAAGAGATAAAAAAATGTAGATTTGGGGTTTACACATCAGTAAGCTTAATTTTAGCAGGAGGATGATTAAAAATTAATAAGACGGTCAATGTACAGAGAGGGGAAGGGGCATCTGGAGGGAGACTGGGCAGGTTACCCTGGTTTGGGTTGGGCCTCGACGGGCAAGATGTTGCTGTCAATAAAGGAAAGGGCTGAGGATGCCAAGAGAGCAGGCAGGAATGGATGTCTCCTGCCAGCCAGCCCCGTGGTGTGGGGGCATGTTTCGGCAGGGACAGCTCGTCTCCCCAGAGATGAAGAGATGCTGGTGGGATGCAGGTGATGCTGGGGTCAGCATCCTGCCCCCAGGCCACAGGTGGTCTGAGCCGTCGCAGCATGCCAGCACTGAGAGGTTTCAACAGCCACCTGGGTCTCAAGGACAGGGTGTATATATTTCTCTTGGATGCTGCAGTGATCAGGTGGCTTTAAGCCTCTATGTATGCACTGTATTTTTGGGAAGGAGTGGTTAAATAGGTTTCCACCCATCACAGTGGGGAGCCCCTCACCCAGGTGGCTGGGCTGGCTGGGCGGCTGGCTTATTTAAACTGAGGTGGAGCTGAACGCCTAAACTCCTCTGTGGTCCTGCTGACCTGGAGTTCAACATCTGCTGCAGCCAGGCTTTGTATTGCATCACAGTTGGACAAGTATTTTGGGGGTTTGTTTTTTGCTTTCCCATCATCAGGATCCAGCTGTGCTGGTGGAGATTTCTCTGCAAACCTTGCAGCATGGTTCCTAGAAGGAGAGCAACTTTTTCCCTCCTCTTTTCCAAGCCTTCACCGCTGACAGTAGGGGCTGGAAGCCATCCAAGGCTGTCAGTATAAATCTTGCTGACCTTGTTTCACCATCCCTTAACTCGCAGTTCAGCATCTCCCGTCAGCGGAGGCCGGCATCTACTTCCACTTTCTGGCTCATTTATTCCTTTTTCAGCTTTACAGTTTCATTTCCCAAGCTTGTCTGTTCATCCCTGGGTGGGCAGGGGGCTGAGGGGGAGCCTCCCAGCCCCTAAAAATCTCCCAGTGAGGCTGCCAGGGCAAGTATCTTGCAGGAATTTGGAGATGCAGACTTAATTGAGTGCTCTGCAAGGAGATGCACTTTAGGGATGAGCCTGAACCTGCTTGCCCCCGGATTGGCTGGGTGCAGGGCTGTGATTCCAGCAAAGGCTGCCCAGGTCCATCACGGACCTATGTCCTGGTAGAGTTTGTGCTTCATCCTCTTCTTGGAGCAGGCCATGTGGCTGTATGGAGATTTGTCACTCTCCAGAGGGTTCTTGCTGTCATCCTTCATGCATTACACTCATCTTTCTGTGATAACTTGATGTTGCATTTGCTGGGCAGCTGCTTCAAGGGCCATTGACTGCAAGGAAATGCCACATGCTTGTGGAATGCTGGACTCACCAAGGAAGCAAAGAGGCTGGCAGCCTTTGGAGATGTGGATTGCAGAGTGGCTGGTGATGGGAAGAGGTCAGGACCTTGCATTGAAGGAGTTCACTGTAGTTTCCCATCCTGGCTGGTCCAGCTGATTCCAGAGACCCAGCTCTCACTTGTGGGTATTGGAAAAGCGCATGACTCCTCCTCAAAACCCACAGTATCATGTGCTACTTGTCTCTTAGGTGCTAAATCCTAATATGAAAAACTTGGTTTTCCATCTGCAGCCAAGTCTTACCTTAAAAATTGTGATAATACGGCATGCTTGAGGCCTTGTGAAAGAATGTTGACAGCTGTTGCCGTTGTCTCTTGGCTTCGAAATAGCATCTAGTGTATTTGATATGTTAGCAGGAGGAATTTGGTGGCAGAATGTATCAGATGTGCATATTTGTGTCAATATTTTCCCTGAGCAAAGCTCTGCGGCTCTGAATTTGTGCCTAGGTGTTGTGGGTGCTTATGTGCAAGGGACCCAAGGGATACATAAGGCAGATGGGCATCAAGGCTTTGCTTTTTCACCTCTGGAGGAAAAGCCCAGAAGCCTTTAAGTTGTATCTCTGGACCTTAGTGGAGGACTAGGGCAGCTAATTGGATTTTACTCAGGGTGCACCATCAGCTTGGCGTTGCAGCTAGGGAAAGCACTGGCCTGAATAGGTAGAGGTCAGGGGAGATCAGAGGTGGTTGCAGAGAGCCCCAGCAGTTATCTTTGTGTAGGGAAAAGGCTGTAGGGAAGGCAAGAAAATCCAAATAAATGGCGGAAGACATCCTGGGTGTAAGCAGCTGAGGAAACATTCAGATAAAACAGGAGGAAAAAGTTTCCAAGATAAGGAAAGCAAGGCAGAGCCAAAAAAAAATGTCCTGGGGGCTTGTGGAGGCTCCCTCCATCTTTGGAGGTCTTAAAGCATGGATTAGGGAGAGATCGGCCAGGAATGATCCTGCCTTGGGGCAGCCAGAGTCCAGATGACATGCCTATCAGCCTCGGAGAGCGGGGTTTGTCCTTCTGCTCCTTTCCTCTGGGATAAGCACAGCACCTTTGGGACTCTCCTTGTTGGCCTTCAAGCAGCACCCCTAAAAATCCTCCGGAAAGAGCTGATGTTCTGGAGAAGGGATGTTTTTCCCTGCTTCAGCTGGGGGCTGCATGAGGGAGGGAGGTGAAGCTGCTCAGGGGGCTCTTCTCTCCAAAGAGTGAGGTTCCCCTTCTGCCACCGGTGCTACAGCAGTAACTGTTTTCGGGTTTAATCTCACGGCAGCTCTGCGTGTCTGAGGGATGAGGTCATGCTCACTCACCCACAGCCTGCTGGTGCTTTCGTTTCAGTCCCTCTAGTTTGGGGAGCTGGGGGTGGGAAGGTAGGACTACTATTCCTGCAGAGGCTCTGAGTCCCTGAATGGCTGGTGTTTGGGATGACTCCCTACACTCCAAGCACCACTGCAGACCTTTGCCCTTCTCTGTGCATGGATGTGTATTGCACCCAGGATGGGGACAGGCATTGGGTAAAAACCCTGGCCATGCCACCCTGCCTACCCTACCCGTTCCCAGGATGCTCATCCACCTCTCCTGGGATGCTCATCCACCTCTACCAGGGTTCCAGCTTGCTTCTTGCAGCTGCTTTTAAAAGTGCAAACCAACCCAACCTGAGAAATGCTTTTTTCCTTCTTTCTTTCTATTGAATTTTTTGACTACTGTTACCACTTCTTGCCAGAAATCAGCCCATCATGAGGATGGGGCTGGCAGTTACTCAATCAAAATGCAGGGGCATTGGTTTTGTAGCCTTTTGGATTAACTGAAGCTTTAAATATTTGGGAAGAAGAAATGTAGTGACTGATAGGTGGATACACAACTCTTACTTCTCACTCCAGCAGATCCCAAGCTCCTGGCTCCTAAACTCACGATATTATGGGTAGAAAACTCAGTTTAGGTAATTGGTGCAGATGGCTATGATTTTATTAGACCTAATGCCCTCCCCTCTGGGAGGCTTGCATGGCTGAGCGAAACAACGAGTGCCCAAAGAGACACAAAAAATAGACCAAATGAACTATTTATTTTTAAAATAAACTCTTCCAGCTTGGTGTGAAGGTTTCCCCAGTGTTCAAATTCAGGATTAATTGCACTTGGGGGACAATAGCCACATCTACTGCTGGTGGGGAGGGACCACCCTGCACTGAGGTTTGGGGCACTTCACCTGGACTCTGGTTCTGAGTGGTACCCAGCCGGGATGGGCAGGGCTTGCTAAAGGCTGGATAAAACACAGGCTTTGGGAACACTCTCTGGAGTCTCCTGGAGAGAAAACAGTCTAGTTTGGGTTTTTAAAAGCAGCAGCTGTTGGCAGCTTTATTCTCTGGAAGCTGGAAAGAAAAACTGCTCCTCCCTGGATCTAGAGGTCACCTAATAAATGGGACAGTCCCTGAAAACATGTCACTGGCAAATCTCAGGGCTGATAAGCGGAGTGCCTGTTGAATCAGAAAAAAAAATTACAAAGTGTATTATTGATGGAGGAGATAGGGGCATTTGAGGAGGGGAAAATAGGAAAAGGCTCCATTTGAACTCAAAAACGGAAAGGAAAAGGTTAAGCCTAAAGTCAAGGAAAAGTGTAGGGGCAGAGTTAAAGGCCAGGAGGGGAAAGGAGAAGCTAGGAGACAAAGAAGAGAATGGAGGGGCCAGAGCAAGGGGGAAGGAGGCAGGAGGGAAAGGACAAGCAGGGAAGGAAAGAAAAGGACAAAATGGGGTGCAGAGGGGCAAAGGGTCACAGCAGGGGTTGTTCTCAGCTGCAGCTGAAATGGAATGTTGCAGGGCTTTAGGGAGGCAAGAGTGAATGTGTTGGTGGGGAAAAGAAGCTGGGATATCCAGGTACCCATCCTGCTGTCTTGGCCAGGTCCCCTCTGGGGTGTGTGATATGCTCAGGGTCTCCTCTGTGTGGCTTCTGCCCTGCTTGGGGTGATGCTATGATGCAGCCACCACCTCTCCTCTCTATAATTAATTTATTATTAAAAAAAATTAAACCGTTAGGGTTATCAATTTAGTTTTCTCAGCAAGAAATATCCCATATTTGCCTTGCTTTTTCACTCTTCCCACCCTGTCTTTGTGCTGGGAATTGGGAAGAAGGCTGGAAATAAGGAATAATGTATTCTTTTTAAATAATGGTGTATTGGTAGAGATAACTCAAAATCCACTTGCAGTGGTCGAACATTCCAGCAGGTGAGACCAACAGTTAGGACTGATGTCCCTGCTAGGGTGAGGAATTAACATCTCAGCATCTTGGAGCTGATGAGATCCACTTAAGGGTTTTATTCCCACCACACGTAGCAGGTCATAGGATCGGTACCTGAAACTTCTTTATTACCTTTAGACACATGGGCAGTTGCCTTTCAGTCTATGGCCATTCTTGTTCAGCAACTGGTCACCAGCTCAGATTTGTGCTGCTGAAGGCAATGGTTTGGTAACATTGAGAAGTTGTTAAGGGTCTAGAGGGACTTGATGAGTTCATGGATGAAGTTATAGTTTCTGCCTCTGCAAAAAAGTAATTAAATAATGTTTTGCAGAGCCGTTCTTCACAAGTAAAGTATGCTCTTTATTACATTTTTCATCATAAATTATTTAGTCATAGTAGAAGCTTGTTCCAGCTTTAATGTTCTAGTGGGTGCATATCTGCCTAAATCACCTAAAATGCTTGGAGCACAAATTCTTCTATCTTAAATGCATAGAATCTCTCACATATCACTTCTTGTGTTAATTATATATTGCACCAGGCAACATATGGATGCAAAGACTTAAATCAGGAAATAAAATCTGTTTTTCAAACTTGAAATTCTCTTTCTGTAGTTGAAGTAATCTTACTCATTTCCCTTCTTGAGGTATCTTGTGACACTTCCGACTGGGGTTTTTTGGTTGGATTTTGATCCCTGAGACCTCAGCCTTCCCTGCTTTCCCCAAACCCCAACCCAATCACCCAACTGGAAAGCAAGGCTCTTCACCTCCATCTGCTCCAGAGTGATGTTTTGGCAGCATCCATTCTGTATAATATGGCTTGAGAGTGCTGAAGCATCGCTTCCCTCAGCGCTTCACCAGAAATGACTACAGCAGGACCATCTCCAAGGCATTCCTCATCCCCATGTATGGATCCTTCCTCCGGCACCCAGCAGCCCCACCATCCAGCCATGTCCACAACAGAGGGAAGCAGAGTTTTCCAATGGTGATCCTCTCCTGCTGCTTCCAGCATCATTATGCTGCTGGACTTGGAGAAAAGCTCCAACCCAAGACCTACCAAGGAGATCTGAAATAACGGTAGAGCTGATGTGAAGTTTGCAGCTTGATGCATTGTTTTCTCTGCTCATCTTTCCCATTGTGCTCTGCGTGGTTTAGGTCTTCAAGGCAAGGATTAGCTCTTCGGACAGGCTTTGGGTTGCTCAGCGTAACCTGAACTGCCCCTGAGGCCCCAGGTAAGTATAATTCATGCACAACCAGCACAACTGGTATTACCAGTGCCACAGCATAGCCCCCTCCCTGAAACTGACCTTGGAGTCCTGTCCAAAATGAGATATAGAAGAACAAAAGACCTGGACCCGGCAAATGCAAACAATTCCAGAAGACATCTTCCTCCTCGTTGACGGAGGAGGAGGTTTGGACAAAAGCTGCAAAGAGGCCATGCTCTAGAGAGCTCTGATGACCACCTGGTGCTTTAAGCATACGTGTTGTGTGTCTTCCGCAAAGAAAACAAGTGATGAGAGAAGCCCTTTAACTGTGGTGTCAGATGTGTTGCAATTCTGTTTAGTTTTTAGGGGACTACCTCATTTATTGGCCCCTGTGAGGGTGGTATGGTAATGAGGAGCCTGGTGATACACTGCATGTACTGAACTGTGCGGCTCCCAGCTGCAAAGCTTTGGCAAATGGAAGCAGTGGTCATCCTCGGAAAGCCAGCACCACAGCATCTAGAAACAAATCGCAAGTGCCTTCTTTTATCATATCTCTTCCTAAAAACAGTGAGGAGAAGCAGAAAAAAATCATCCCAGATGCTTCCAAACAGAATATTTACCTACAGCCCACAAGGGAGCAGCGGTTTAAGTGCTGGGAGCTGATTTGGCTCTCCCTACAGAACTCCTCGGCTCGGTGTCCCGCTCCAGGGTGGGTTTTGGGGAGAAGCCCAGGGCACGGAAGGCGCAGAGCCCGGGGTCTCCGGCACCTTCTACGGTTCCCGGCGCGCCTCGTCTTTGTTCGGCAGGGCTGGAGCCGGGCGGGGGAGGGAAGGAGGGAGGAGGGAAGGGAGGACCGGCAGCGGGAGCCGACTGCCCTAAAAGGCTTTTTTAAAAAAAATCTCCAAGAAAAGATACGTCCAAACGTAACCCAAGAACTTATTTTTTTAATAAGTAAAAAAAAATTAAAATAAGTTTAAAATTTAAAAAAAAATTAAAAACTTAAGGAAAAAATACCAAAAAAGAAATTAAGTCACTAACTCCCAGCATGACCCTTCGCGCAGACCCTGCCCCCGGCCCGCCCCGCGCCGCACACAGTGCCGCCCGGCCCCCCCGGAGGCGGCGGGAGCGGCAGCGGCCCCGGCCCGGGTGCCGGCGGGGGGGGAGGCGGGCGCCGGGTGCCGCCCGCCCCGCATCCCGCCCGCCCCGCATCCCGCCGGCCCCAAATGGATTATCTGCGGCTGGTACTCTCCTGCCTCGTCCCCCTGCATGGCTGCCTGGCCGCCGGCAGCGCCCCAGGTACAGAAAGATGGGGGGTCCCGGGGGTGTTCTGACAGGTGGGCTGCATCCCGGAGGATGGGGAGATGGGGGAGCGCTGCCGCCGTCAGGGGCTTCGGCTTCGGTGGGAAACTGGGGGAGATGGAGCCTGGGCGAGAAATAGTTGGCATGCGAGAGGCACGTCAGCCCGAGTTTATTCTGCTACGTTTGATGCGCCCGGTTAAAACCACAAAGCAGAGGTGCCTTGGAAGGCACAAGTGGTTTGTTGGGCTTGTTGCGCTCCGGTGGGGCTCGCCAAGGGCTCCCCGAGTTGCGTTGGCCACTGGCATCCCAACGTGCGAGCAAGATGCTCTGTGTCAATCGCCAAACCCTCTGGCACATCTGCCAAGGGAAACGCTCCGTTTTGTCTCCGCAGAGCTGCTCCTAGCCGGCAAACTCAGCGAGTATGGTGTGATCATCCCCTTCAGCGCCGATTGCTGGGGTCGCTTCCTCTCGCACGTTGTGTCTGGTGACGCGACGGTGGGGATCGGTGAAGCCTCCTGTCCCCCAGCCCCTCAGCCATCCCACCACCGCATCCCCCGCAGCCCTCTGGATGAGTCCCCACGGGCTGGTGGTCGCTTGCTCTACTTCAACGTCACGGTTTTTGGGAAGGAGCTGCACCTCCGGTTGAGGCCCAACCAGCGGCTAGTACCACCGGGTGCTGTGGCTGAGTGGCAGGAGGATTTTGAGGTGCTTTTCCGGGAACCCCTCCAACAGCGGTGCCTTTTCACTGGTGACATCTCTGGCATGCCCGGCGCTGCTGTGGCCATCAGCAACTGCGATGGACTGGTAAGCTCGAGGCCAGCGGGGAGGTTTGGGTGTGCTGCCTGTGTTTTTCGGTGGTTTTCTTCTAAGAAGTGGCTCACAGTGTCCTGAAACCTGATTTTTTCGGAGATATGTTATGGTGGCTGCACCGTACTTCTCCCTATTACCAGCTGAATCCACAGGTTCCCTTTCCCCATGTGGCTTGTGGTGTAAGCAGGGCAGGGCACTACATGTGTGAGTGCTCTGTCCCTCTGCTATTTATGCTGTGATGCAGCTGTATTTATTTAAAGCGGTTGAAAAGGTTGCCTGTCCCGTGCCTGAACTGCCTCCTGCCCAGAGGTGGACTATGTTAGGTGTTGTTACACCCATGGGCTCTGCCCTGCCTCCAGGACTGGTACCAGTGCTGCTGGTGATGCTGCTTCATCCTCACTCACCCATGTTTTAACTTGGGACTGCTTTGGGAACTTTTGCTCTGTGTTTCCCACCTCTTCAGTAAGGCTGAGTGAGCTTGAGCATCTCCTGAAATCACTGTTAGCATCCAGTCTTGCTCTCATTCAGCATCGTTTTCTGGAAGGACTTCTTTTTTTTCTAATAGCTGATGTACTCAGAGCCTTTTGGCTTTCTGAGTGCAGGGTGAGCACAGTTCAGCATTGGTAACTTACTGCCGCAGCACTTTAATTACTTTAAGTGGCTCTGTTACCTCCTTAGCCCCAGCATCTGATCTGCCTGTGGATTTCCTACCTTTGATACACTTGAGGAATTGCTTCTGTTTTTTTATACCTTTTGCCCATTGCCCTTCAGATTTCCTTTGAGCTGATTCAGTTCTTGTTTTAGGTGCCAGCATTTGCTGTTTTCTCCTGGTACCACTTATGTTGCTCCTGGGTTGGAATAAATGTTTTATTTTGATTTAAAAAAATATTTCTTTTTTGGTTGCTTTATTCTGAGAGTTTCTTAAGCCAATTTTGTCTTCTAGCACAAACAATTTGGCATTCCTTTCTTTTTATACAGTGCCTGGTGTTACTATACTAGCAGAAATGATAGAGCAGCACAACTAGCAATACACAGTTCACCTACATATAGTAGGGGGTTTTTTTCCCCCAACAGTTTTAGCACATAATCTGCAACTTTTGGACCATTTGTTTTGGAATCTACTGAAGCTGTGAGTTGGCAGAAATTTCTCTGTGACATGGATTGCACTGGGACTGGCAAATTTGGGCAGTCTTGAAAGCTTTAAAGATATTTCCTCTAACTCCACCAAGCAACTGGTGGTGCTGCATCTGGAAAGGAAACCTATTTTTAAAGAGTGCAGATTGCATTGCAGCTGTAATTCTCGCTGGCATCGTGAATGAAGGGATGCTAGATGCTGTTGGCAGCTGTGTCTGTGTCCCACCGTGGCTGGGAAGTAACAAGGATGGCATTAGAGGTGTTCTCTTCCCTGTAGCCCACTCTACTATTAGGGTTCATCTCAAGTAGGCTTTAGTTTAACTTTTCCAAGCTTTTCTAGGCTTTACTTCCAAGTTCTCCCATCTCAGCCCCTTGCACACCTCAGACAGGGGTTGGTTGTCCTTATTTTTGCCCTTGTTCCAGCCATGCCTAGGCTGCAGGTAGGAGCAGTAATGCTGGTTTAAGATGCAGCTGGCACTGCAGGATGCTTTTGTATGTGGATTTATGAAGCCATATGTATCTTGCCATCTGTGGTACCCCCAAGCCCACTCTTTTAACTCATGTAAAGGAAGAATTGTCTCTTCCCCCAGGATCAGCAGCTCAGGGCACTTGCTCCATCCCTCTTTATCTCCATTAACCCTCAATGCAGCCAGCTCTGTGGGGGCTTTGCTGCTGCTGTTTGGGGTGGGATTAGCCCAGCTGCGTTGTGCTGTTGCACAGAGCTTTGGTGGTTTGCAAACATCAGGGGCTTCTCTGGGGTGGTTTTGGTGCAACCCATTTCCAAAGCCATCCTGGGACACACTATTAGTGTTGTGGTTGCTGATATGTTGTCTTGCAGATGTTTTATTTCTTCATGTAGAGCTCCAGCAGCAGTAGGGAAGAGAAAACATAACAAACTATTTCTTTTTTCTTCCTGCAATGTATTTATTGCTGCATGGCCAAATAATAAATGCCCTGGCCTCAAGCAGTAGTTTTCTATCATCCAGCAAAGCACATGTGGTGATTAGAGGCTGGGGGAAGAGGTCAGGAAGACAGAGCCCGAGCAGGAGCTCTGCTCCTCTCCCAGTAAAGAGGATTTTGTGATACATCCAACGCAGCAGTTGGTTTCTGTCTTTCTGGCTGGTGTAGATTGCTGCGTGGTCATTTGGCTTAAGTAAGTCTGACAGCTTATATATTCCCTTTGGAGGAGCTGTGAGACCAAGAGGACCCCACAAAAATCCTAAAAGCAGTGAAAAAGAGCTTGATGTGTCAAATGGAACAAGAAACAGAACCAGAATGCAGCGATAGATGTGGATGGGATTTATGACCACTCTGTACCTCCAGCATGACCCGGCTGAGAAGCAGCAGAGCATCTGGGAAGGATGGACCCAGGCAGGACTGTTGTTCATGTCGTACTAGATAGGGACTAACTTAACCTGGGGAAGAGCACTGGCTGTAGGGAGCTGTGTTCCTCTTTGATATGTGGAATTGCTCTGGACTTTTTCTACAAGTTATGCGTGAGCTTAAAAAAGGGATTGCGGCTTTAGCATCCCAGTATAGCGTGCGTGGGAGGCGCAGGACTGCACTTGGCTCCTTATTTCTGGGCAGAGGAGGCGTTCTGGGATGCTGCGGATGAAGGCTGTGTACACAAAGAGATTACATTGTGTATAAATGGAGACTGAGATTATAAATAATGAGAAAAAAACCCCAGTTCTTGAAAAAGTGAGTAAACATTGTCTTTCCTAAATCCATATTTAGCTGTGTAAGTGAGCTGATCTTTTTTCACACATGCTAAACTCTTGGCACCTTCCAGGACTGTTATTTGCTACAGACATCCACTTGTGAAAATCCAGCTTTTTTTTTCGGCAAAGATGTCTTGTACCAGGGTGGGAAGATGCTGTCTTCCATAACATAATTTCCAAGCCACGAAATTCCTAACTGGTCAAATAGCATTAGTCAGAAATCTCCTATGATGGATTCATCTTGCTGCAACAAAGGCATCACATCTTTCCACATGGGCTTTAGCACTGTGTGGTTGACCTTGCTTCCTTTGTGCTTTGCTAATTGCAGAGATGAGCGAAGGGTTATTGTCTGTAGTCATTGTATTTGATTTTCGTGGCTGACTTTTCCCTGCTGCTCTCCAGGGTTATTTGCACCAACGCCAATGTCCTGCAAACTGTAGAGCCAGCATTTTCCATCCCTGTCACCCTGGCCTGCTGCGGATGGGTGGCAGCAGAGAAGGAGAACACAAAAGCCCTCAGGAGCAGTAATTAATAGGGAATAGAGGGAGAAGCAGTCCTTGTAATGATGCCCCATTGCAAAAGGTATGGGTTTATCTTCCAGGATTTTTGTTGCAGCTCCTGAACTGTAACATTAATTTAGGGAAGGAAAAAAGGTGCCAGGTTAAATGCCCGGAAGGTGAGATGAGATGTCTCTTTGGTTACATAGATCCCAGGATTTTATGCGGGTATGAGGGCTCTTCTCCCATGTGATAATCCTAATTTTTGGCAGTGAGATGAAAACCAGGCCCTGTTGGCCTGAAAAGCTAATGAATTAGTTAGCACTGAGTGTAACTCCATGTCCTCACACCACCAGGAGCTCCGTTTGAATCCTGGCTTGAGTCACCTGGCAAAGCCCAGATGGAGCAGCTCCCTGTAGACATCCAAAAAATTTTTTGCCTTGGCACAGAGAGCGGGGAAAAGCAGCCAAGGAGCTCGAAGCATTGTGTTAGATGGGTTGCAAAGCCTGTGCTGCAGAAAGAGAGGTACCAAAATAGCAACCAAGCATCTCTGGACCATGCCTTGGTGCCACACACACTGTGCTACTGCCAAGAATGGTCTAGGTCCACATGGGGCAGTTGCATCCCTCTCCAGATCCCCGCTGATGCCCTCACTGGGCGATCTCTTGGATGAAAGGGGAGCGGTGGGTGGTGATGGTACCTGCATTTGCACAGCCTGGCTCTCTGGGACTTTTTGTCCAAATTAAGTGTGAATCAGATAGGAAAAATACGTACTATACACGCAGCTGGATTTCCCCCTCCTCGGCGCTGTTCACTTCTCTGGCTGAGTGAAGCAGCTTTATTAATTTTTCCACATTTCAGCTGTGTTGAAGTGTCAGAATTTCCTGAATTCCTGTGGGAGCTGGAGGTTTTTTATGTAGTAGTGATGTTGCTTACCTGGGGTGCTGGAGTGGTCCCCCATAGCAAGGACGGTGCTGGGCCAGTGGGGCCAGTTCATCTCTGCTGTAGTCTGAGGATGTGCAGGAGGGCTGGAAAAGAGACTTCACCCTCTGCAAGCTGGCAGGAGTGAGTTTGGTGTTTCCTTAAAAGAAAAAAAGTATACTTTCCCTCTTTCCACTGGAACTGTCTTCAGAGGGCCATTTTCTGGTTTAGAGAATTACTTTCACCAAGAGCTGCAGACAGCAGCTCATATTGGAAGTAACAGTGATGATAGTCCCTTGCCTGTTTTAATTTGATCTGGTATTAAAACAAATAAAATTGGAGGGAGGGAAGCACATAGCAAATTGATCGTTGAGGATGGGATCGATCTCTTGGCAACAGCCCAAGGAAAGCTTATTGGGGCTCTTTGGTTAGTGTCTGGCCTCTCTTGCTGCCTCGCTACAATGATAACCTTCCAAAATGCTGAAATCCAACCCAAGCTGCTTCTTTTTAAGACTGAGCAGGTTCATGCATGCCTCTTGCAATGGTATTTTTTGGTTGATTTTTGATTTTTGCAAATGCCAAGGTGACTGCTCTGGTTTCTGTTTCATTAGGCTGCTCTGATCAGATGGACACACATGTCCTTGTGGTATCCACTTTACCTGCTGGTCATCACTGATGTCAGCAGCGTGTTGCATCCTGCCTTTGGGAGAAAGCGCAGGCGAGAAAGTCTGGACTGATTTATTTCTTGAGCCATATATAATTAGTCGTGAGCTATAGAGCAGCACAAACCCAAGTGGGCTGTGGCTCAGGACCAGGCTCTTTCATATTTTAATCCAGCCTTGCCCTGGCACAGTGGCGCGGCTTTCCTCTGACTGCCTGACTCAGCGAGTCCCAGCTTTCACTGTAAACCCATAAACCAGCTTTGGGGTGCCTCATCCTGGTTGGAACCATCCAGTGGCAGGACTGTGAGGGGTTAGCAGTGTCCCAGCAGACCTTCTCCTGGGGCAGAAGTTACTTCTGCTGCTGCTAGGCTAAAATAGGATGCTGGCAGGCGTACCATGCTGGGCGCTTTTGGGTAGCAGGAGTGCCACTCCAGCCCTAATTTGTAGCGATGTGCAGGCTAGAAGCATGTTAGTTGGTGGGAAACCATCAGCGTAATTCATGCATATAAAATCCAAGGGTGTTTGTGATGCCTGTGTCAGATGCCCAGCACTCTGCCCTTTGTAGCTGCTCATTTTTGAGTTAAGCAATAGATGCCTGCCTTCTGTTATTATCTAATAAAGAGCAACAGCTTGGACCTGCCCCATCATCATGGACTTGCCCATCACTAGACCTGACCTGTGGATTGACTCCCTGGCTTGATCTCTGTCTCTTCACCATCACCTTGCCTGGTCTCCTTCTCTAGAGGTATTCAGACCCCATCTGGATGCATTCCTGTGCAGTCTGCTCTAGCTGATCCTGCTTTAGCGGAGTGGTTGGACTGGATGAGCTCCAGAGGGCCCTTCCAACCCTGACCATTCTGTGAGTCTGTGATCTTCATCTCCTGGCCTGGGGGTGGTAGGACAAGCCCTGGCAGGAGAGATCCTGCCCCGGTGACCTGAATGTGTCCTATGGAAAAGACCTGAGATACGAGTGTCAGGCAAGTTGATCGTTGCACAACTGCCTGTACTTAGATCCCTCGGGAAGGAGGTAAAACAAAACCAGCCAAAAACCTGCTTTCCAGAGGAGATAAGCAATTAATAAAACCCAAGCAGAGCAGGAAATTTGATGAAGTTTGACAGAGCCAGGTTGGCTGATGCCATGATGAATGCAATGGTACGTGAATGTGGAGGGGATCCAATGACCCAGGCAGGTTTGAAAGAGCCCCAGCTTTGCCTGGCTGTTTACAGAGCCCAGCTTAAGTCTTTGTACTGCTCTGTGCAATATATGTATAATTTTTATATTATTTTATTTGATGAAAACAGATCCAATACCCCAGCGCTGACGAGGATTCCAGTTGGTACATGCTATTGAAGGCTTTGCTCCAAGAACAGACCCATATGTTCTACCTGTGCTTTCCAGGCAGCTATTCAACAGCAGGCAGTAGCGGGCAGTGCCAGAGGAAGGAGCGTGTGCATGTGCAGTGGAGGGAGCTGTGAAAAATGCTGGGCAGGATGGAAGCCAAATCCTCGTGATGCTTTTGCTTGTCCAAGGTCCGAGCTGGCCAGTGCTGTGGAGTATAAATGTAAGGGGGGGTTGATGGGATATTGGTGTTAATTAGGAGCAGGTTGGTAGCCAGGACATATCCAGCAATGTCTGCCCTCTCATTTATCTTCCTTATGTTTGGGAGGTGGGGTCATAACTCCTTCCAGCTTCTCATCTGAAGGGATTTCCCTGTGTTAATTCTCAAGCACTTCATGAGGCAAAGATGATAGTTTCTTTTCCCTTCTGTCTTGCAGTGACTGCAGTTAGTGTTGGTGAAATGGCTCATTTCCTCCCCAGCACAGTGGGGATGAGGATGGGGATGATGCAGGGAGGTGAAGTGGCGTGGGATTCCGTACAGCTGGTATCCCCTGATGCACAGTTAGGCAGAAAAACCTATCACTGATGAGAAGGAATGGAATTTCCTGGCCATGTAAAGATGTAACTTGAATCATGGACAGGTTTTTTTTTTTGGTTGGTTGATTTTTCCCCTTTTTATTTTTTTCCATCTACAGGAGAAATTAAAGGTAATAATACATCAATGTGGTAATGAATCCATCCCAGTGTCATGGAGTAGCAACAAGACACACGGTTTATTTGGGATGCTTTTTCCTCTTGCATTCACGCATCCTCCTCATCCATCTTTAATGAATATATTGAGTGTGTATGTACACATACATGTACCTAAAAACACACCTTTTTCCCTCTTGTCTTAATTTCTTTGTGGAGTCCAGGCTGGCCTGATCAGGACAGACAGCAGCGAGTTCTTCATCGAGCCCCTGGAGAGGGGGCAGCAGGAGACAGAGGAACACGGGAGGGCTCACGTGGTGTACCGCCGGTCAGCCATCCGTCAGGACAGTGCTGAGCCTCACCAGGACCTGCACCCGGAAGGTAGGGGCTGCTGGAATCTCATCTTTCCCAGCAGCTGATATTAACTATTTCTTCTGGGGGGAGGATTTCTCCTTCCACTTGCCGTCTGGCTCTTACGTGTCATCCTATAGCTTTAGGTGGCTTTGACTGCCAGTTGGGTCATCAGTGAGAAGGAAGGAAAGAAAATGATGAGCTTTTGCTGGGAACTTTGAAATTCTTCCAAACTGGGTTAAAACTGGATGAGTTATATATGAGTTATTCTTCCTCTTCTTCAAAGAGGAAGAATCTCCTAGATGGTGTGATCAGGCCCATGGATGATCACATTGGCCTTGGGTTAGGAAGCAGAGTTGGGACTTATGAGTGAAGAGGTCAGAAGGAGACAGACTTGGTCAGACTTGTCTGCCAGCTGTGGCTTGGAGATATAGCTGCTGTGGTCTTCTTTTAATCACCTATACATTGTGAATTGTGGCACTGGTTTGACTTTTTAGCAGACAGTAGAAATCATTCCATTTCCCAGCATCCATAATTAATTTCACTTTTCTAGTGCCTTGTCTTTTTTTCCTTCTTCTTCTTTGCCTTGAAGCAGAAAAAAGTGGCTTTTTTCTTAATAGCATCACTTAACTGTGTGCTGCACTCTGTGTGCCTAAATTACCTGCTGACTTCCCTTCTCATCCACACAAAGTTGGGTACACCCAGAAGTGTTTACAAGCATGGGGTCGACATTGTGCAAAAGCACTCTATAAACCTATTTATAGTCACAGAGAGGCATTAGCCTTCTCCAGTGTTTCTTCACCTCTCAAGGCACCATAGTCAGTTCCCTGATTTTTAAAAAAGTTTAAAAGTTTTCTAGGGTGTGCTCGTTGCTTTAGTGGCGCTGCTGATGGAATTGCAGTTGAGAGCCTTGAAGGGACTGCTGGGTAGTGGGGTGAAGAATGCAAGGAAAGGTGCAGTAAAGGATGCTCTGACTGCATCTAGCTGCTCTCAAAGAGCAGCCCTCAGCTTTGCGTGTGTCCTCCCGGCTATCCAGGTGTCCCACGACCACCCAATGGGCAATGTAAGACTGTCAACTCATAGATGTGTCTTTTAATGCTGATTCCTCCCAATTCAGAACCCTTTCCCCCACTGTACAGCAAGCTGGGTCAGTGAGCTGGTTCAAGTTAAATATCCTCTTTATTTTTCCTGCTTGATTTATGTTTTTTCTGAGTGTCACTGTGGTGTCAGGTCAGCTCAACGACTGTTTCTTTTTCTGCCCAGTGCCTGGTGTACAGGTGGGTGATCTCCCCAACTCCCTGGAGCTGATGACAGAGCAGCTGGGAGATGCAGACCGCAAGCGACGCCATGCCAGGAAGGACGACTACAACATCGAAGTCTTGCTGGCAGTGGATGACTCGGTCGTACGCTTCCATGGGAAGGAGCATGTCCAGAACTATGTCCTCACCCTCATGAACATAGTAAGGCTTGGCTTTGCGGGGCTGTGGCTCCCACCTCTCCCTTGGTTTACTGCTCTTTTGATGCTGCAAATCTGTAACCTGGAAAAAATGGGTTTGGAAGGGGGAGAAAGTGCTGTTCCTTCACAGGGGGAGAAAGTGCTGTTCCTTCACACAGCCAGCTCTGGCATTTAATAGCTGTGACAATTGGACTGATGGAAAGCAGAGCCCTTTTATGTTCAGCTCAGTCACATTCCCCTGGCCAACTGTAGAGTCTGGCTTGTGGGTTGCCATCGTTGTCTGTCACCTGAGTCCAAGAACATTTCGTTTCTCTGGGCCAAGACCATCTCCTTGTGGCTGAAATCTCAGCAAATGCTAGGAAAGAGGATGGTTGTTGATTTAGTCTGAAGTTATGATATTGTTTATTTATTTTGAAATTATGATGTTTATTATTTATTTTTAATAATATCGGTTGATGGGGGAAACACTTTTACAGATTTTCAGAAGTTTTTCATTTTCCTTGGAAAACCTGTGGACCTTGAGGATTAGTCAGAAGTGTTTGGAAAGGCGTTTATGGCAGACTTGCAGCAGCCCCACTTATTCACCTCTTTTCACCCAGTGTAGCAGGGCAGCCTGTACTCGTTCCCTACACCCCCTTTTTTTCCTTTTTAAGATAAAAATGTACAGATTCCTCAAGTCCTGAGAGATGTGGAAGGATCAATATTTATTCAGCTAGTCATCTTCCAGGAGATTTTCTTTGCTGGCACCTGAATGTCTAAAAAAGGGTCAGCATTCACAAAGATCTCTCTTTCATGTGCTCTCTGATTTTTGTTTTGTTTTCCATGCTTTATCCTGGCCTCTATTTATTTACTTTTATTTAAGTACTCTTTTGTGTAGTGATGGAAAGGTGCTCAGAAATAATTGAGCTATAAAGATGCTTTTGTTCTTTGCTTGTTTGTTTGTTTGGGCATTATTTCTGCCCTAGCAGGCAGGCTCAGAGCTGTATTGCCAGTAAGGAAGGGAAAATTATCAACATAAGGAGTAAGGATTTGTGGTATTAGAGGCAAAGTGTGCTGTGGCCCGTCCCAAATAGAGATCATGTTGCTTTTAAAATGCAAATGTCTTCATTGCAATATTTTGTGCTCTATTGTATTATCTTGGTGCTTGTGGTAGGATGCTCTCAGTATCACTTAAATCTCGGAAAGTTTCAACCCTTTGCTGATTAAATCCTTCTGTAAGGGGAAAGCCGCAGGGTTCCTCATTCTGACCCAGGGCTTTTCCCACGTTATGGGGGTTAGAGATGATGTCATTTTTCCTTTCCGATCTGGGGGGATGGACAGTTTGAGTGGCTGGTGATTGTCAGCTCTAATCAAAAGGTTGGTTTTCAGGCACATTTCATGGTTAATACCCTGCAGGCAGGACTTTTCAGGGAGTGAATGCGTAGGATGCTGTGCTGGGAGAAGGGAGGACCACTGTCTATTCAAATAGACAGTGCTGGAGACTTTAAAGAATTAAATAAAGAGGGTAAAAAGCAGCATCAATAAAAGGGGGGAAAACCAGGATAATGCACACATCAAATACTTCCCGAAGTATTATTTCCTTTTATACATTCTTCCCCCACCCCCTTCCCCTTCTTTCTTTCTGATTTTAGTGTGTTTTCTTTCCAACTTTGCCATGACCTCCGTCCGCCTCCTCTTCCCTTGGGGCCGCCTCATTTCCTTACTGGCTCAGATTGCCTTAAAATACCCGATTCAGCAGAAAAAAACCTGCTTTCTGGCCTGGATGACAGACGGAGAAAGAGGGGAGGTTTCCAGAGATTGGTGGGGAGGAGCGTGCTGGGACCACACAGCTCAGCACTAATCCCATTAGTTGGAGGCAAGGGGAAGGAAGAGAGGCTTGGCCAGCCCTCTATTGAGGAAAGGACTTAATGAGCTGGGCTGGAGTGTGCTGGGAAGATGCTGCATGGGAGCCAGCAGGAAAGCCACCAGGACTTTTTCTATCAAGATTCATCCCAAGGAAAGGCTGCAGTGAGCTTGGAAGTTGATGATAAACTTTCCTGGCCTTTTCAGGGGTCCTCACTGGGTGCCGAAAGGGTGGTGGGACACATACCCACCCCTTCCCAGTGCTGTGCAGGCTTGGTGTAATGCAGCGCTGCTGTAGGTAGGGTCCTGGGGCTTTTCCTCAGACACAAAACCTTTTATTAGGAACTTGGTGTGGGCTGAAGCTCGGTGAAAAATGATTCGTCATGGAGAATTTTTTTTTTTTTAAAAAAAAAACCCAACCCTTATTTCATTGCCAGAAATGTGGATGCCAGGCTTTTCATTAAATGGCTCTGTGTCCGTTGCGGGAAGCTGACATGAGGATGACTGCTCCTTTTGTGCACCTAAGAACTTCCCTGCAGGCTGCCGTCGCCACTAGCTCTCTGCTCTCAGCCTGCATTCCCAGCCTGCCATTCCCTTCTTGTCTTGGAGGCTACACAAGGATTTCGAGTCAGGTTGAAGCAAGTGGCACTAGAAGGATTGCAGGCTTGGAATGACATCCTTGTTTCAATATATTCTCACTTTCTCTTTTTTGCCTTGGAATCTTTTGATAGTAGGCTTGATGTGAGCTTGACCTTCCTTGTTTTGAGCTGCTTGCCAGCCTCTGCACCAGAAATTGGAGGCATGGCTTCCCAAAATGCCTTTGCTATCTCTTCCTGTGTACACTGGGGAAGTTGCATCTGAGGATATCTCATAATTCTGAACTGAGCATCACTATGTCCACCCTAGCAAAAACTGGTTCCTGCCCTGGTATTGGGTTCTTCAAATGAATATTTGGTGATGTGGCAGCTGGGGGAAGCAGTTTCCCTGACTTGGTTGTTGCCCATGGCAAGGGTTGCAGCTTGCAGCCACAGTGACAGCTGTGTTCGAGGGCTGAGGGGTGGGAGAAGGGCTGGGAACCAGGAGGGAGTTCAGCAGCCTGTAAGGGGAAGAGGAGAGAAAACATTTTGTGTCCTGCTTTGCTCTTCAACCTTTTGTCACTCAGTTGGACTACTTGGGAGAGAATTACCCAATGAAGCCTGGGGCTCTGTTGGCTATTCAAAAGCCCAGGCACGGTTTTCTCTTTCAGACTTCCCACTGCTCACCCCTGATGCTCTCAAGGCTGAGACTGGGATGGTTTGCAGGGGACAAGCTGAGCAATGGGCTTGTTTCAGCCTGGCCCTGGAGTCAAATGGTTTGCTGGGTTTCTGTAGGATATTGCCCATGATTTGGTAAAGGTGTTTTCCCACTGTTTTGGGTTACTAAGGAAACCCCGTGAGTTAGAGTCCTCTCCAGACCGGGATTTACCAGCTCCCCTCCGGCACATCAGCCAAATTATTGTTTCCCAGGGGGTGGGCTGAGCGACAGAGTGCTACTGAGAACTCGTGGGGGAGAGATTTAAGGAAAAAAAAATCAAGCCTCCAGCTTTATTTTTAACCTGGGATTATCTGAAAAGCCAAACCAGAGTGTAGATTGCTTGAGACACTGATTTTCTAAGCTTGGTGCTGATTCAGGAGGGAGACCAGTCTAAAATAATGGGCAAATTATAGTCTGTCTGGCATATTTTTTTTTTCCTTCGGTTGGTTCACGAACCATCTCCTTGCTGACTGATAATAATAAAAAATACCTCTGATGTCTCTTATGCACACATGCACTTTTCCCCACTCCTTGTATAGACTCAATGTGTTTGTTGCTATGTTTTTGGGACAACATAGCTTGTTGTGTAGAGAGCTGTGATAAAATCTAGAGTCTTGCTCTGCAGAGCAAATCTCCCCTGTCCTCCATTCCTCTGTAGTGAAAATGTGGGTAACATGCTCATCCCTTGCAGGGGATGCAAGCACACATAGCAAGCCAAATAACGTGGTCAGAAGGACTTTTGCCTATGCTCCTACCCTCTCAACCCCAGCAAACGGGCTTGAGGTGAATACACCAGCATGAAAATTGAGCAAGGGAGAAAAAAGAAAGGAGCTTAAAGATGACTTGGCTGTTCTGAGTAAGCGATCTGGGCTTTTGAAATGTCAGCTATTCTGCTGGTTTGGCAAATTCTTCTCGTGTCTCTGTCTTTGTTTTCCTTCCCTGAAGAACGGCGAGGTCTAGACGTTGCCAGTGCGGTTTGCTGTCGAGATCTCGCGTCTGGGGCTGCAGACTCGGGGCTGGCCAGAGGCTTGCAGGGATTTAGGTAGGCAGCCATGCTCGCTTCCAGCGCCAGCGAGGGTCTGGGGTCTGGGGTGGGGGGAGGACATGCACTTGGCAAATACTTCGAGCATTTCAGAGAGGATGCACAGGGTTTTAATGTTCCTTTTGTTCTTTGTAAAGCTTAGCACCATCCTCTTGGCACTTGCAGAGGTGGGGGCTTCGGAGTTGCTTGTGAGGGGTCCTGCAGGCTGGTTGTTCTTGCTGCTTTGCCCTTTACACACAGCTAGCCTTAAGGGCTGGTCTTACATAAAAGGAGAAAAATCCTCTTTTAGAGGAAATAGGAGGCTGGGCATCTAACCACATGGGCGAGAGGGGTGAGAACATCTTTATCCCAATCTGGCTTTAGGGAGGTGGCTTCCTTTATCGGAGCCCTCTGCTGAGCAGGTATTTTCTAGAGGGGTTTTCTTTGAAGACATGTACTCACTTAATGGCATCCACAGTGGGCAGGAGGAGTTGTGCCAGTCCTGCAGACTGCTCTCCAGGCCCATTTCCAGCCCCTCTGCTGGCTCAAACCATTTCCAAGGTGGGCTGATGGGGAGCAGGGAGATGATGCTCAGCCCCCCAGCTCCATCCCTTCTTCTCCTTCTGCTGGCACTGTGGTGCTGGGACAGATGCTGGCCCTGTTGAGCCCTTTTGATTTTTTTTCAATCAATTATTTATATTTGGCTATTAAGGAAAGTCAGTAGCCTTGGGCAGTCTGCTTTCTGAATTAACTGTAAAGGTCGCTGCTGTGCTGCTATCTCTTAGGTACAGATCCCTGCCTCCCCTAGGTGAAACAGGGGCTGGGGTTTGGGGTTAACCATTTGGTTCAGAGGCTGGAGGGATACCTAGTCCCTGATAGCTGGGGGAGAGTGGGATTTAGCACTGCCTTAAAAAGGAAGATTTTGGGGCTTAAATCCCATCTTTGAGTAATACAACTTCTTGTATCTCAGTCCCTTAATGAGCTGTTTCTAAGCGGCTTGTGGTCTTGCTGCTGTTTGCAGTTGCTTCCCTAGCAAGGCTGAGGATGGACACACAGTGTTGGGAGATTGTTAGTGAGTTTATTGAACTGTGAATGCCTGTGAAAAGTACAGCTGTCCCCACATTTTCTTTCTTCCAGGGTAGCTAATGTTGTCTGGGGGTGCATGGTTCAGGACAGCCAGGTCTTCTCAGACCTGAGGACTGTTTGCAGGTGCAGCAGAGACATTGCTGAGAGGAGGGCTATGGGGTAATTCAGGTGGCGTGGAGTAAAGCTCTTGCCTCTGCTCATGCTCTTTCCGCTCCTGGATATGACCCTCCACTTTTTCTACTGTCTGGGTTGCTGTGGAGCATCCTTTCCCACTGCCTACTGGATCTGCTGAGCATTCTGCCAAAATAGCCTGTGCAGCCAGGAGGGGAGGGGTCTGTCTGCTCCCTTGAATGCTCCAAAGTCATGGCAGGGTCAGGCAGTGGCTTGGCTGCGATTTCCGGCTGGCAGAGAGGACCCTAAGACAGAAACACGATTCATCCCAATGGATTGACCAGTGGGTCCTTGGGAGAGGGGAGCAAGCAGCTGGTGGGTGGTGCTGAAGTGCTGACTGACGTGAAGAGGTAATGGTACTCCAGCTTCTGACAAGTGGTAGTGGTGAAGGAAAATGCAGAAGGATTTGGGAAAGTGAATGTAATTGCTGTGTTTCCCTCCTTGTTCCCCTGAGCTGTCCCCCAGCCCTCTGGCTCTTCAGGGCATATAGCCTGGAAAATAAAGCATATTTTTAGTTTCTCCCTGTTTCCCCATTTCTCACCCTTTTATATTGCCTGCCATACAACACATGTTAAGCCTGAAATATTTTTGTAAAGGGTCAGACTTCTGATGTGGGACTTCTCAGATCCACTGAGGTTTTCTCTGGGATGCCACAGCCTCTTACAATCCAAAACCCAGGGCTGAGCATGACCCCCTTGGGGTGTTGCAGCTCCTTGTTTTGGTGAGACTGTAGGTATGAGTAATGTTTGCAAGCAGAAGCCCATCTGCAGTGCTACATGACCTTCTTTTCATCTGCACACATTCCCAAAAAAAGAGTTATCATCGGAAGAAATCCATCATATTCTCGTGTTTCTTACAAAATGCCTTTAAAAGGTACTGGTGCAGCGTGAAAGAACATCCCAACCACAATAAGCAAGCGTGAGCTGAGGATGGGTTGGGTGGTGTTATCTTTCCACACTGATGAAGCAATGACCCCGTAGGGCTTAGAGCCTGTGCATCCAAAAGGATGCATTAATGGGATGAACTAGTGATTTACTCATTGATTTTTTTAAAATCAATTTTGCTGCATTCAAGATGTGGCAGGCTCAGGATCTGCATCATGTCTCTGCAAAGCTTGGAGCAGCTCCACGGGAGTATTAATTATCATGGGGAAGCTTTAATTCTGGGTCTTTAGGTTTAGAAATGGCCCAAGTGGGTATTTCAAACAGAAACACATCCTATAAATCGGGGAACAAGGGGGGCTTGTAAATTACTTGTGCAGTCTGGGAAATGGCGGGTTTGGATGCAGGGAGCAGTAAAAGGGCAGTTGTCGCCCAACCCTCAAGTTCAAATGTAAGCTTCAAAAAAAGAGGAATGGGGGGGAAAAAAGAGAAGAATTTCATGAATCTGGTTTTATAATATTTATCTACTCTGGAAAGCTATGATAGAGCTGAGACAAATTATTTCTCTCTTGGACAAAGAGGGAAAAATATATTTTAATTTAAACATTAAGTCTGGTCGTTATTAAAAATGGCTTTGATTTAACTTCCTCAACTTCTGCAGCGAATCCCCATTTGTGGTAGTGTTCATTTTGGAGACTTTTGTGGAATATGAATGTCCCGTTCTCTAAAAATCTGGGTTTTTTTTCTGAGCTGTATTTTCACACATGGTGTACAGGTGGGTGAGGCTGGTTCAGGATCTCCTGCACTTGTGTGGGTTTATGGCTGCCCACTCAGTGCCTCTCTCAGTGGCCAACTGTCACCACACTCAGCTCACAAGGACCTTTCTTATCTGGATGTTGTCTTCTCTTGGTAGCACTGAGGAGTAGAATTTGTTTATTCATCCTAGAAACACAGAAGGAAGAGGTTATAGCTCATTATTTCCTTTGCAGTCATCTTTAAGAGCCGACTTTGATAGATATCTTATTGACTCACAGGCCCTCCCCATTCTTTTCATTGTATTCTCTTCTCCTGGGGTTTCTGAAGTGATAGGTCAACTTTGACTCACCGGTATAACTGAGTAATGCCCTTGCTTTGATATAATCTCTCACCTCTCTGAAAAAAAAACCCATTTTCTTTTTCCACCAAACGCAAGGATGCTGGACTACAAAGTGTTTCCTTCCATCCGAGGAGTCTGTACTCTGGAGGGACAATGGCTCACTATGAGATGCTTGATGGTGGAGGCAGGCCCCGTGGGAAACGCAGACCTCCTCCGCTTTCCTGATGGAGTGGGTGATGTCATTGACCATCTGAGCCACCCATCCTGGTGAAATCTGGCTTATTCCAGCTTGGCTTTTTGACTTTATGGTTTTTAAACAAGGGGATATCATAAAAAAGCTGGGAGTGGGAGAAGGGAGATAAGATCTTTGCACTTGATCTTATGTGGTCTTGGAAAGTGGGGTAGGATGCTGGATGTGGGAGCATGGGAGACAGGAGGGACTTAGAGAGCTGGTCTTAACTTCTTCTGTGTTTTATTTCTCTTTCTTCTTCAGGTGGATGAAATTTATCACGATGAATCCCTGGGTGTTCACATCAACATCGTGTTGGTCAGGATGATCATGGTGGGATACCGCCAGGTAAATACAGAGCTTAGATGTGGCGAGGATGAGACGCTGTTCAGACTGGCCCCTGCTTTTTGGCTGCTTTTCTGGCTTGAGCCCTCCCCTGCAAGGGAAGAAGGGCTGGTGAAATGCAATATAGGTGCAGCACCCAGGTGCTGCTTCTCCCAAGGCTGACAATCATGTAGCAACACTGTGACTTAGTGTCTCATCTTCATAATATTTAGCACTTGCGTAAGCCCAGCTTGGAAAAATGTGGCTGTTGAGGTCAGCCATTGAAGCCTGAGTGACGACTGTGCTGAGCAGGGATGAACTTAAACCCTTGTCCAGTGGATTTCTGGAGCCTGAAGGTCTGGAGAGCCTTATTGGCTGTCCAGCCCCAGGGCAAAGAGGGGCCCCTGGGGAGATAGTGGGTGGCTGCAATCAACCTTCATCTGCTTGCTCTGGCGTGGGGAAAAAAACACGAGAGGCTTTCTCAGAAGCTCTAGGGTGGCAGTAGATGGTGGGACAAAGCTAGCTTCTCAAGTTGGCAGCAGGGTATTAGTGAGGAGAAGATGAGGCCAGGACCTCATGTATCCCAGCCTTGACTCAGCATCCCTGGAAGGCTTCGCTGGCTGTCCTGGAGCTCTCAGGTGGCTTGGGCATAGGCTTGGGAACGGGAAGGTTTCATGTGGTTTCTCAGGTTGCATTTATTTTGTACGGCTTGTTTGGGCTCAACAGCTGAAATATTTGAATTTAAATAATGTGATTTGCTATACTTCTTGCAGCAAGCCCTTATACTACATGAAGTGTTCTGTCAGGGTATTAATGAGTTAATTTGGTGAGGTCTCTTTGTGTGATCCTCAAATAAGCCTCATTAGGTCTTGTAAAAACCCTTGCTTGTTAAAGAAATCTACTTGGCCAGCAAGAAACCAAATGCGCCCAGGAGTGATTCTGAGGAGCAGGGAGAGGGATGGAGGCTGGCTTATTTTTGGAGGCTTCTAAGGAGACCAGGAATGTCATCTGCACCCAAGAAATCCAATAATGTGCGTGGCTTTCTGCCAGTGGTGTTTGTGCAGAGGAGAAGAGACTCAAAGCTGCGGTCTTACGGCCAATAGGTGAAGGGATGAGAACCAAAGGATGATTTATCCTACCAGAAGCCCAGGCCAGAGGCAGCTGCTTTGTCTGGCTGTATTGCTGCTCAGGTTCAGGATATGTTCTGGGAAGTGATGAGCAAATGTTTAAATCCAGGAAAGATTTCAGCTCACTACTGTTTAGGTCTGATGCTTCCTAAGTGAGTCCTTGTGTGGCTTCTTGTCTCCCACTTTGCACTTCGTAGGTTAAAGCCTCCATTGCTTCCACTTACGGGCTATGGGAAGGATAATATTTCCTTCCTTTCTGATTCTGCAGACCACTGTGGCTCGGCAGGTACCTGTCTGGGAGCATCATTTATTTGATAGAGCGTAATTTTGCAAAATGCAAATCTTGAACAAAACAAAACAAAAAAAAGATGAAGGACAAAGTGACTGCTATAAAACAGTTCTGGGCGTCTCCACGTGTTTTCTACTGGGGTCTCGGTCTCTGTGGGTCAGTTTTTACGGAGGAGTGTTGCTCTGCTCATTGTGGAGCATCAGCGTCTTGTGATGTGTTAGTGAGGAACCTGTGTAGGAGCTGAAGATCCAAATCCTCTTTGCTTCACAGCCACTCTTCTCTTTTATATACAGCTGCCTTGAGCACTTAACCAGACCACATCCATTTATGAGAATTATTTCTTTGCTGGTTTTAAGTAAAAAAAGATGCACCTGCAAAGCAGGATGTTGTTGCTACTAAGAATGGAGAAGCCCTGTGTAGGAGTTTTTCCAGCCCCAAAACTCTCGGCAGGTTCCTTCTCCCCCACTAACTTAGCCATCTTTTTATTTATTTTTTCCTTTCCCCCCCCGCCCCCCTCATTCTTTCCCCAGTCAGTCAGCCTGATAGAGCGAGGGAACCCATCTCGGAGCTTGGAGCAGGTCTGCCGCTGGGCGCACTCACAGCAGCGCTCCGACCCGGAGCATGCCGAGTACCATGACCACGCTGTATTCCTCACCAGGCAAGATTTTGGTCCCGCAGGTATGCAAGGTACTGTATTTCTCTCGATCAGGTATGTGCAGTTTGCTGGGGGAAAGGCAGTGAGGGGAGAGGATTTCTTGCAAACACAGTCTATTGCTTGGCCAGCAAGGTCCAGAAAAAGGTTATAAAAATTGGTATTGTTTGTATGTGAAAGACAATTAATCGAGGGCATCAACCTGAATGGATAAAGATCGTCTTTATTCATTCTGCCCTTATTTTGGTTTCATGCACCGATCCTTCCCTTGTCCCAAAGTGCCTTAAAAAGTTTAAAAATAGCATAAAAATGGCAGAATGTCACAGGGAACTTTACTGCACCAGTCAATCCTTTATGTCATCTAAAGAAACTTTAAAACCTGGTTTTACACTAGTTGGTTTCTTGGCCTTGTTAGGACTTGGACATGGGAACACTGAGTAGACCCCGGGCAAAAGATGAGGTCTTACTGCAGTCTGCAGGAGCAATGCCAGAAGTCCTCTTACCCCCTTGGTGCAGAGGCTGTACTGATGTGGTCTGAGAACTTAAGACACCTAGAAAAAAAATGAAAAAGGCAGCAAAAGCTTCTGGCATTTCACAGCTCCTTTAGAAACACAGATGCTTTGGTGGCATTATGAGAAGTGACTTCTCCCAGTTCTCCTGAGCCTGTTGCCTCCAAATTGCCAGCTTTTCTTTCCCATGCTGCTGGCAAGTTCTGAATTTCCTGTCAGGAGGCTCCTTTTGATGCCATGAACATGGTAGCGTCACACTGATTTGTAGCACAAGTCCTTCTGGTGCACGAGGGAGGAGCAAGAGGTGGAGTCATCCTGTCCTCACCTCAGTTGCCTCCCTGAAAACGGTCTCCCCACAGCAGGGGATGAACAGCAGGAGATATCCAGCTGGAAACCCTCTTCAGTGTGCTGTTGGCCATCAAAGAGCAGAGCCTGGGTTGTGCCAGGAGCCTGCTCACTGAGCCATTGACCTCCCTTGGGCTCCTTGTCTGGAACTGTGCAGCAGTGTGTGTGAAATACCAGGTTTTGTTTCATTTTTCTAGGCCCTTCCTGGCAAAGTGACTGTGTCCAAAGGCATTGGTGAGAGGACCTTTTTTGGCATATCAGCTGAACTCCCCCTTGGTGAAAAGGAGTTGTGAGACAGATGGAGTAGGCCTGCTCTAGGGATGGTCTTTCCAGCTCCTTCCCCTTTTCCCTGTGGATCTGGCTCCCTGTTTTTCACACATCTCTGGGGTGGACGTTCGCTTTCTGAAGTCCCTGTGGCTGCCACGTCCTTGCTTGGCTGTGTTGCATGGGAGCTGCACTCTTCTTGGGCTGCTGGAATAGTTACAGTTTGTTTACTCTTGCCTCTTTCCCTCAAAATGATGCTATGTATCACCCCTTTTCAGCTCAGAGCCACATCCAATGAAGGACCAGACTATGGTACCTCCAGTACTTGCTCATGGCCTGTGTTCACTGGTAGTATCTAAGTGGCTTGCTGAGGCAATGGCAGGTACCTATCAGGTTTTTTAGCCACTGCTGCTGGCTGGGAAGCATGTGCCCTGCTCGTCTGTGCCCTGAAGCTGAGCCTGAAGGCAGAGGTAGTCCTGCCCCAAAGACCCTACAGTCCAAATCAACAAGCCAGGAGAAAGGAAACCTTTGAGGATAAAGTCCTCCAAGTCACAGGGACTTGGGAATGGAGCCTAAATGTCAAACCCATGCTTAGCTGGATGTCTGATCACTCCTTATGGTTGTGTGCCCTAGTGGCAATGGAGACGGGGTTGGAGTCTGACTCATTAACTCATGAGATCCCCTTAGACCAGGCTATTTTGATGCTGGCAAGCCAACCATGCTTTGTCTCCACATCCCCACCAGACACGGCTCATACCTCCCTCTGTGTTGTGTTACTTCTCCTTGGCCAGTAAACCAGAGCAGCATCTGATCTAGTGCAGCGCTGGTAGGCTGGATGCAAGTCCTTGCAAAGTGTTGTGGTCTTGTGGTGTAGCTCTTCTCTGTTCCAAGTCCAGGCTGAGCCCTGAGGAGGTTTACAGAAACTTCGCAGTGCTGGCAACCGCCTTGCTCATGACAGCTCTTGATAGGATGGGAGCAGTTTTGGCCAACACGGAGTAATTTTGGAAAGCTGATGCAATTATTGCTTTGGGAATCAAGGGAAGCTGGAAGGCATGAAGGGGAGGGGCCAGGAGGGATGGCTGAGCTGCGCTGCCCTTGCACTTGGGCTGCAAATAAACCTCTGCCCTTCAAGAGAAATGCCTCTTGGTGGTGGACGGGTGGGTTGTGAATTATTAATTACTGCTGCTAAAGCCCTGTCTAAACCAGAAGAGTGCCATGTCCCTCTGCAGTGGGCAGGCACGGAGGGCTTTCTGGGCCAGACTGGAGGATGCTTTTGCTTAGATTTAATTTATTGTGCTGCAGTTACCCACAGCTGGCCTTTGTGCAGGCTGTTGGTCCATGCAGAAGATCAGAGAGGCTGAATGCAAGTAGGAAATGTCCATAAAGAATAAAGTGGATTTGGAGGAAGGGACTGGCTGGTGTCTTGCTGGGACAGTGAGGATGTGCTGCTTCTCTTATGTGCATGTCTGGTAAGCGTTTGCAGGCTCATCTAGCCTTTACCAATTAAGTCTTTTCCAATTAGTTGCTTCTTGCCATCATTCTCCGTGGAGAACCCTTTTCTTCTTCCAGTTCTCGCTGAGGTCTTAATTATGAGAGACCCACTGGTCTGCCTTCCTGGGCATCCCACTTTTCATTTCCTTTGTCCTGACTCCTGCCGAGACATCTAGAGCCTCTTTAGTTGGGAATGTGTCCCATTTTGATCCCAGACAAAATATATTTGCTCTCCCCTTGTACAGAAAACTTTCCATGCTTGTTCTTTCTTGTGGCAAGTTTTGTTGGAAAAAATCTTTTACATTGATTTATCTGGGATTTGACTCATTACTCTATGGTTAAACTCAATTATCTGATTCATTCTCTCAAGCTCTTAGTTTGGCCTGTTTACTTTTACTTTCCTTTTGACTGCTGTGCCCATTGAGCACGTCATTTTTTCACTTTCTTTCTTGAAGTTTTTTAGTTTATTTGCTCATTGGAGTAAGTCTCGTTGCCAACTCGAATGTGGGGAACATATAAAACAAACACTTGCCCCAGTAAATGAAACCCTGAGTGTATTTATTGAAGCTGCTTTGAGAAGATCCTTTTCATTGTGGAGGTATTTCTGGGGTTATGTGGTGCTTTGCAGGCAGAAGTAAACTCACTCAATGTGTAATGAGAATCAGGTATTAATTTTATCTTGGGTTTTGTGCTCAGCCACTTGGGTTCACCTGACTTCTTCACTTGGAGCCCAGGCAAACAGGTATCCATCGCTTCCTACAAAATACTGTGTGTGAGCCCTTCGAGGGTTTTTGTCTAGGCTTGTTTTGAAAAATTAAATTGTTATGATGAGAGAAGTTTCCTTTTGAAGTGCCAGTGCAGGTGGACACCCTGGAAAATCTCTGCTCAGCTGATAAATAGAAATATTGAGGGAAATGCTCACCCCAAACCCCCTTGGTTTTGACTTTTGCCTGGGGTGATGGTAACTTTTGTGTGTCCAGTGCTGCAGCAGCAACCTGTCCCTTGTCCCGTCAGGCATCCAATCAGCTCGGTGCACCCACCAAGTCAACTACTGTTGACTTTAGAACAAGAGCTGTAGGAAATGTTATGTTTTTCCTTTAATCTCTTGTCCTTGGCCAGCTATGTGCTGCTGGGATCCACCTACTCATTCAGCTTCAGAACTGAGTGCCAGTTGCATCCTTTCCTCTCCACCTTCTTCCAAAGCAATTAGTCATGAGTTGATGACTAGGTGTGGAGCAAGTGGCCCATGGTGGTGGGTGAGCTCTGTGTACCCTGGTTTTGGCCAGGGCATGTAGAAGGGCAGGCACAGGGATATGAATCCACCCTCAGCTCTTCAGCACCCCTTTCCTGCTGCAGATCAGCCTCCCTCTTGTGTCACTGAGCTTTCCTCTTGGAGTATCCCTATCCCCAGGACAGAGTTATCCAGCATGGTCCTGCCCTGCTTTTGCGTCTTGGACCTGTAAGTCCTTCCTTCACTAACTTCCTTTCCCTTGATGCCAAAAAGGGTCAGTCTTTAAAAAAAATATATTAAAAAATTTTGAAAGTAAATTTCAGAAGTTACCAAGGAATAAATTTAATTTCGTTCAGAAATAATGTGGAGAGAAAAGGAAAACAAATGAAAAATCGAGATGGCGCATTGCTGAATGGATGGGAGGGAGCCTTCCCTGCCCACAGCTGCCCCACTGCACTGCACTTGATCGAGGGCTGGAGTCTGGGAGGTGCATGGTCCTCCCTGGCTCTGTCTGGTGGGTGTCCCTGTGCCTGCGGTTGGTGTGGGTGCATGTGTGGGTGCATTACAGAGGTCTCCGCAGTGAGAGAGACTGTATTTTTGGTGGGGCTCTGGGGAGCACCTCACGCATTCCGTTCTCTGTCTTCCTTTCTTCTTTATTTTTTTAAATAAAGAAGAATGGGAGGGGTGCAATTTCTGGGCTGGGAGGTGGAGGTCACCAACACCAGTAAAGCATCCATGGGCCCCTTTGCTGCCCTCTCACCAGCCCAGGTGTGTTGGCACAAGGGCAGAGAGATGGGAGTGAACCTCGGCATGCTTTTGGCACTGGCCACTGGGATGTTCATACTGGTGAGCAAGTCCTTGGGCTGCCGTCCAAGTGACCTGGGCAGCTCCTCCTCTTTGGTGCCTTCCTCTTTGTTTTCTCCTCCTGTTGCAGTGAAGCAAGGCTGCCTTGTTTTGGTTTTTTTTTTCTGAATTTTTCATTTTCCCCCCCTTTCTCAAAGATTTTCTCTCTCTTGTCTTCTTCTGTCCTTCCTCTCTCTCTTGCCCCAGGCTATGCACCGGTGACAGGGATGTGCCACCCACTCCGCAGCTGCACCCTCAACCATGAAGATGGCTTCTCCTCAGCATTTGTTGTCGCCCACGAGACTGGCCACGTGTAAGTCACAGGGCAGAGTTGGACAAGCGTGGTGGTGGCCCTTTCTTTGCAAAAGTGACTTTCTGCTGGTGCAGGTGTGTGGGGGTCTAGGACAACTCTCCATGGGGATAATTCTCTGTGGCAACAACCCTAACCTTAAGCCTGACCCTAAACCTAAGCCTAACCATAACTCTAATGGCTCCCTGCAGAGATTTGTTTCTTCCCATACCAACCATGGCACATGATGGGCTGGTCTAAATCCCGTAAGACTTTGACTTTACACTGACTGTTCCTACCAGGTTAGGCATGGAGCACGATGGCCAGGGTAACCGCTGTGCCGATGAGACTAGCATGGGGAGCATCATGGCACCTCTGGTCCAGGCTGCCTTCCACCGCTACCACTGGTCGCGTTGCAGCAAGCAGGAGCTCAACCGCTACATTCAGTAAGTCAATTTTAACCAGGAGGGGATGTTCTCCCTTCAGACAGTGTCACTGCCTGCGTTTTGTACCCAGCTGCTCCTGTGTGAACCAAGCAGTAGTCAGGTCCCCATTGGGATTGCTTATTTTAACCAGAATAGCAAAAATGAGTCCTTGGGAGGTTTTTCTCCCTTTTTCTTCCACTACCAGCTTTGGTTCCTTGCGTGAGTCTGAACTGGTTTTGGGCTGCTGAGTTTGGAGGTAAATGGAAGCCTGAAAAATGCTGGAGATGTCAGCAGAACAATAGTTTGCAGAAGCTCTGTGCTGGTGGAGCCCAGATCCAGATCTCCAATCTTTTTGTCATTTGCTTTGGGCAGCTTGTGTCGTTTCCCCTTTAGGCTATAAAATGTTGTGTGCTGCGTAATAAAAAGCTGTAGAAACAGTCCAGGAGATTTTTGTGCGTTGGGGCTAAGAAGAGTAGCAGGAAAACAGGTGGCAGTGGTGGTACCTGCTAATGCCAAGATGCTCCTCTGTCCCTTGGGGAGCTGAAGGCAATGGAGGAATGCTTGTCTTTGGAGGGCTGTGCGCAGTTGCTCTTCATATGTTAGCGTCAGGGCCAAGAAAATTCAGATTTCTCAATATCTGAATTTGGAGAGAGGGCTGAAGGGCAGGGAAGGGGTGAAGAGGAGAAATCCTCCCTGTGTGACTTTGCTTTGCCCCGTGTCTCTGCAGCTCCTATGACTGCCTGCTGGATGACCCCTTCGAGCATCAGTGGCCCACGTTACCTGAGCTGCCGGGCATCAACTACTCCATGGATGAGCAGTGCCGCTTCGACTTTGGTGTGGGCTACAAAACGTGCACAGCAGTGAGTATGAGTTGCGTGGCTGCCTTGATCATCCAGGGACCCCCAGCCAGGTGCTACGGGGGAGAGGGAGGTGCTGCCAGCCTGCCGGGGCTCCCCGCTGCCGTCCCAGCCCAGCTCCTCTGTGCTCCCCAGTTCCGCACCTTCGACCCCTGCAAGCAGCTGTGGTGCAGCCACCCGGACAACCCCTACTTCTGCAAGACCAAGAAGGGGCCACCCTTGGATGGGACCGAGTGCTCTCCAGGCAAGGTAGGGCCTGGTCCTGCCTGCCCTCTCCTTGAGAGGTGACAGGGACACCCTTGAGTGCAGCAGCTGGTGGCTGCCTCTTTTTTAGCTGGCATTACTCCTTGTTTTCCCCAATTTGTGCTCAGATGAGGACACTGTTTTCCTCTTCTGATCTACCTGCTTCTGCAGAGAGGTGGGACTCACTTTGTCACCTGGCAAAAGAGCGATAACATCATTGCACCTCCAGCCTCATGATGTCATCAGGCTTTTACTTTAGGCTCTCCTAGCATGCCTGTTAGCACACTATGAAAGCGTGGATACATTGGAAAATCTGCTGGCCCATGTAGGTTTGGGGTGTTTCTTTGCTGGAGAATGGCTGGGTGTAAAGTAACAAACTTCTGATGAATTTCTGTGGAAATCTCAGAAATTTCTCTGAAGATGCAGCCTCCTTGAGTGCTTGAATGATGGTTTACCAAAAGCTTCCAAAATGAGGCTTTTTGAAAGGGTCTAGGGCAACTCTCTGCAGGACACCTCTACATGGCTGACTCTCCAGTGGGAAAATTCTATTCGGCAGCATGGCCTGCTGGTTCCCTGTGTTCCTGGTTGCCAAGGGCTGAGGAGGGTGCTGGGGTGGTGGGACGCTCTACCTGTAAGTCCTTCAATTTTAAAACCAGTAACACCTCCAGAAAAAAAAAGAGAACAAAAAGCCACCTGGTGCTCAGGGCTCCCTGTGTAGAATTGTCCCTATGGAGAGTTGGCTGCTGCAGAGAGCTGGCTGCAGAGAGTTGTCCCTTTCCCTTTTGAAACATGTATAGATATGTTAAACATCATGCTGGCATGTGGCTCCAGGGGACCAGAATATCTGGACTGGGAGGTCCACGGGCTGGTCCCCCTTTGGGGACCTTCCCTGCATTTATTGTGGTGATCACTGAAGGCACCACTGGCTTTTCCTTAGGGCTGGAGTGCCCATGAGGTGACACTGCAGCTTTGTGCCAGGCATTGTATTTGTGCATGGGAAGAAGTGCAGAGCTCTCGATTTTGTTTACCAAAGCACCCAGCAGCTTGCTGCTGTGCTCCATGCAAATGTTTGGGTTCATCCCTCCTGTGTCAGCAGGTAGACATCCCCAGGGCAGGTCCAGTCCCAGACCCAGGTGTAATTCGGTGTCTGCCAGAGGATCTGCATGGATAGAGAGAGAGAGAGAAAAGCAGCACAGGAACTCAAAATTGGGTGTCAGGGAAAGAAAACCAAAGGGATTTGTTTTGCAGAGAGATCTTTGCATGCCCCAGCCTTGTGCCTTCAGCAGGTTTTGCACAAGTTTTTTGAGCAGGTTTATGCAGCTGCAGGCTCTTCTTGCCTGATGCAAAGCATGGATGTGTTGGGAGCCTGCCCACCTTATCCCTGCTCCTCCACTGCATTTTCTGCTTCGAGTCCTGGCTGTAGAGCTGTATTGGGCTCTTGGAGTAAAGTTGCAGGCTGCTTGTGCTCCTAGATCGGTCGTAAAATAATGCTGCTTGCATTATTTTACCAGCAGCCTGGAGGGCAGCCTTCCTATTGCATGCCCAGGGACAACGCCTGGTCCTGCTGCCAATGGGACATAGTCAAGGGCATGAGGAAGAGCACTTTCCTCCTGTGCTTTGCAGACTGTGAGCCACTTTTGTTGCGGTGTGGGTGCAGGAGGGCTCTCTTTGCTCGTGCTTTGGAAGAAGCAAGCGTGGAGCTCATCCTTCTTTCTCCTTCCTTTCAGTGGTGCTTCAAGGGTCACTGCATCTGGAAGACATCGGAGCAGCCTTACAGCCAGGATGGCAGCTGGAGCTCCTGGTCCAAGTTTGGCTCATGCTCCAGGACCTGTGGGGGAGGCGTGCGCTCTCGCAGCCGGAGCTGTGACAACCCGCCGTATGTTTGGCCTCTGCCTCCATGCTTTAGTAGGGGTAAAGCTGGAAGGGGCTGAGAGCGACAGATTCCTTGCTCTTCCTCTGCTTTGCCTGGTTGGCACAGATGAGGACATCTGCTCCTGTCTGGACTGCGCCATACATTTGGGTGTTGAGGTGTGTCGCGTTTGAACAGCATCCCCCTCTCTTTCAATTTCCAGCCCGGCGTATGGTGGGCGCCACTGCCCGGGAGCCACCTACGAGTACCAGGTGTGCAATGCTGAGGAGTGCTCAGGGCCCTACCAGGATTTCCGTGCCCAGCAGTGCTCCAAGCGCAACTCCTACTACACCCACCAGAACAGCAAGCACGCCTGGCTTCCCTATGAACATCATGATGGTGAGTGGCGATGGGTCCAAGGGAGCAGTATCCAAATTGCCTTCTCTCCTAGAAGAAGCCTCACTGATGGCCATCACCATGGGATGGAGACTGTGACAGCTGTACAGATGTTTGGTTGTGGAAAGCTCCTGAGCTGGAAACGAGTGCAATAAGCCAGCATCAAGCAGACAGGTCTTTCAAATCAATCTCTTGTGCTTGCCCTCAGGTGTTACACAGAGAAACTGAGATGTTGCTCTGGTACCTGCTGTCTCGAAGAGCAGCGGAGGTGGGCTGAGAAGATCAGCCTGTGTTGAAATCTCTCCCGGCTCCTCTTGTGCTAGTAAGAGGAGAGCCCCTTGTAATGCCAGACAGAGATAAATCTATTTGTGCTGCTTTAGAAGTTTTATCTTTGCTCTCTGTGTGCTTTGGCATGCAGAGGACTTGTTTTCCTTGGAGATGATGGGGTGATGGCGCTACCTGCTCATTCCCGAGCCACAGTTGGGAGCGTGCTGCTCTGGGCTGGGCTGGGAGCCAGATCTGCCTACTTGGCTTAGTATTCCTTGTGCACGCAGCCAAGTATCTTGCATTACAGTGTCACGTGGTGTCTTCCATCCAGTTGCCTTCTCTTAATTTCCAGAGTGTGCTGGGCAAAAGTTCAGGCTCCTCAGCAGCAAACAGATGCAGCAAAATAAGGCACATAAATAGCTTGGGCTTTGGAAATCTGGTTGTCCTCAGGGGTACAAGCTGAAGTGGGTTTCTGTCTTCAGTCACTCATGTACTTTCACAAACCCCTTTTTTCCCCCTTTTTCCCCTTTACCTTTTATTTTGCTGCAGATGCTCAGAAGTGTGAGCTGATCTGTCAGTCTGAGGGAACGGGGGACGTGGTGTTCATGAATCAGGTTGTTCACGACGGTACCCGGTGCAGCTACCGAGACCCCTACAGCATCTGTGTCCGGGGCGAGTGCGTGGTAAGGAGCTGACAGCTGCTTTGCCTGTCCATGAGAGAACTTGTGCATTCCCTTGACCTGTTACCCATTGGGGATGCATGTTTTAGCCCAAGGACCGACCCTGTATGTAGCAAAGGGCTATAATGATGTTGGAGTGATGGGCTGCAGGGATGTAACTCCATGCTTGTGTTCTCTTCCTCACGGTGACAGCACGTTGGCTGTGACAAGGAGGTTGGCTCCCTGAAGCAGGATGACAAGTGTGGGGTCTGCGGTGGGGACAACTCCCACTGCCGGACAGTGAAGGGCACGCTGGCCAAGACCCCCAAGCAGCCAGGTGAGCGGGTTGCGTAGGATGGGGAGTAGATTCAGTCCAGGTCAGCCGGACGTGGGTGTTAAGTGGGTGCATGTCCGGGTGGAACAAACCTGCTCTTTCTCTTCCCTCTGTCCTTCCTCCCTCCTTTTTAAGCAGGTATTTTGAAGATGTTTGAGATTCCAGCTGGAGCAAGGCACCTTCAGATTGAAGAGATGGAGCCAGCATCCCACAACATTGGTGAGTATGTCCTAGTTCACTTCTCCCTTCACCTGCCACCTCTTTCTCGGCTCTGTTCTGACAATTCCCATACAAAGGGTCTTATTTGGATCATTCCAGTCCTTCAAAGGCAGTGACCAGAGGAAATGACGTTGAAATACCTCCTTTCTCCTCCAGCTGTTAAGAATCAAGCCACGGGTAACTTCATCCTTAATGCCAAGGGCAAGGAAGCCAAAAGCCAAGTGTTTATTGAGATGGGCTTGGAGTGGGAATACACGGTTGAACACGGAAAGGAGAGTCTGAAAACCAGTGGTCCTCTGCATGAGGCCATCAGTGTTTTGGTAAGCCTGGCTGATGTATCCTCTGGGGCATTGGGAGTGATTGTCACCCAGAGGTACAGGGACAGGAGGTGGTCTGAGATGGGATGTAGGAGGTGATGGAAGGATTTTGGTGGAGAAAGGACACGGGACATGGCGTTAAATGTAGACAAATGAGCTGCCAAAATGGAAGGGGCAATGAGCTGCATGCAAGAATAGTGTAAGGATGTGTGGTTTAAGAGTTTGCCTGTGAATCCATCTGTATTTTGCTCTGTGCAGCAATTGCTTATGACCCCACGTCTCATTTTAGTTCTACTGTTTTTTGAGGGAGTTAGGGGTTGTGTTCCCTGGACACCCAGGGAAGGGTGGGTCTGCACTCCCATCCATCCCTGTGGCTGGTGCTGGCTTTGGGCATAGACTGTGATCCTGCAGGTCAGAGGGGAGGCCAGGGACATGCCACCCAAAGCTGGTGTTGGGGTGCTTGGGCAGCAGTTCTCTCCACAACTGGAGAGGTATGTTTCTGTGTTCAGAGCCCACCTAAATCATGTTGGAGGTAGTAATGAGCTTTTTCTCTCCTGCTCTTCGTGTGGACTGTACTATTTTTTTCTCCGATGGCCTACTTTTCTCTTCTCTCTCCCATGGCATCACTCCCTCCTCTCATCCCCCCTCTCTGATTGTCCTGTCTTTGCCTGCAGGTCATCCCTCAGGAGGAGGAGGCAAGGAGCAGCCTGATGTACAGGTACATTATCCATGAAGATCTGCTGCCCCTGATTGGAAACAACAATGTACTGCTTGAAGAGATGGATTCCTATGAATGGGCCCTCAAGAGCTGGTCTCAGTGCTCCAAGGCATGCGGAGGAGGTAGCTTTCCCATCATAGCAGTCTTACAGTACTTGGGAGAATGCTTGGGTGTTTTAGGTAGCACAGCAGCCTTTTGCAGCATCTCTAGCTTGGAAACATGCAGGTGCTGTTTTAAGATCATACGTGGCAAGGCTTTAGACCTAGGCTTAGTGCTGCTTGAAGAGTTGACTTTCTTCTCCATACCCATACCCATACCCATACCCATACCCATACCCATACCCATACCCATACCCATGTTTTTGCATCTTTGTAATTTGGAGGATCTGCCATGTGGGAACATGACTGTTAAAAGCCATTATTGCAGAGCAGTTTAGGTGAGCATTTTTGTCAGCTTTCTTATGAAAACAGGCTTATACAATCATAGACGCATATCTGTGTCTGTCTATCCATGTGTCTGCTATGATTTTTAAATTCATTGGCTGTTTTTAACCCAGTTTGGGCCAAGGAGTGGTGATCTTGCAGATGACTGCTTCTAAAGACTGCACAGAAATAGGTGTGGACACAGTAGGAGGTGCTGTGATGTGATGGAGGGCAGAGTTATTGCTGGATTTTTCCCTCTGGGCGGAAGCATGTGTGCCTGCATGCTGGCATCACGGAGGGGGTTGGCTGATGAAAGCCTTGCCTTGCTATGGCCAGTGGAATCTGAATTCAAAACTGGTCCTGAGGCCCCAGAGTTCACCTCCAACCACCTAACTCTCAGTGATAGAGAAGACCTCATGCTTGTGCTATCCTTGCGCTGTCCAACTCGTGGCTGGAAGACTTTAGGACTTGCAGAGCTGGAAGGTGAGCTCTTGCTGCCTCCCTGGACCTTGCTGCAGCAGGGCTCAAGCAGGACATCAGCAGCTCATGGTCAAGGCTGGCTTAGCCCCAGTCTGGTTTGCTCCCAGGGAAGCTCAGTTTCTTTGGCAAATTATAGCAGTGCTTTGGCTGAGCTTACCATGTGCTGCTTTTTTTTTTCCCCATGTGGGGGAATACATCCAGATCTGTAGAATGCTAAGTGCTTGTGGCTGTGTCTCCTCCAGGAGATTCTCATGTCTTGACCTGGGTTTTTGGGAGAGCAGATTGGGCTAGGGAGGGGCAGGAGGCTGCATTTTCTTCATCCCTCTCTGTGTGTACCCCATGGCAGCCTGGGTGACCCCTGGAGGCTGGGGTGGTCGGGCACCCACATGAGCGTCCTCTGAAAGCCTGGGTGAAACACTGCTTGGGTCCCACATGGGTGATACGGAGAGCACATATCCCAACAGGGTTGCAGGAAAGGGACCAGACAGGGAGCTGATGGGACCCCTGCATCCATTGCTTTCCTGCCCATGCTCTGCTCTCCCAGGCATCCAGTACACCAAGTATGGCTGCCGGCGGAAAAGTGACAACCGGATGGTGCATAGAAACTTCTGTGACAATGGCAAGAAGCCAAAGCCAATCCGGCGGCGCTGTAACCTCCAGGAGTGCTCCCAGCCAATGTAAGTCTTCCCTGGCTAGCTTGAGGTGCTCTTATCCCTTCTATGGGGGTATCTGGGGCTCTGCCGGGAGTGTGCCGGCCGCTTTCCAGCACGGGCATCATCTCTAACACTTCCACTATATCTGTCTTCGTCTTCCCCTTCGACAGCTGGGTGGCTGAGGAGTGGGGTGCCTGCAGCAGGTCCTGCGGCAAGCTGGGGGTGCAGGCACGGCTGGTGAAGTGTGTGCAGCGCCTGCACAATGGCACTAACCGCACCCTGCACACCAAGTACTGTCCTGGGCAGCGGCCTGAGACTCGCCGGCCCTGCAGCCGCCAGCCCTGCCCTGCCCAGTGGAGGACAGGTGCCTGGTCAGAGGTGAGTTGGGGATGGGGAGGAAGTCCCCCCCACCCTCATGATGAGGTGTGGAGGAGTGATACAGGGGCTAAGTGTAAAGGCCAAGTGCTTATAGAGCAGGGATGGAGATAAGTGTACAAGAGTCAGTGATGTTTTTACTGAGATTTGTGGGGAAACTCAAAAATTAGGTAGAGAGTAACATCCCCTCTGCACCCTGGCAGAGAGCACAGGGGGTTGCTGGAGTGGGCAGGGGGGGAAGCCCTTACTGGAGAGCAACATCCACCTGAGGAGTTGTCCTCCACAAATAGCCCTTGGAGGTGGCTGTTGGCACATCCTGACTCCCCCTCCCCATCACCGACATCTGTCCGTCTGTCTGGGCACAGTGCTCGGCGAGCTGTGGGGAAGGCATCCAGCAGCGGCAGGTGGTTTGTAAAGGCAGTGAGAGCGGCGGGCGCTGTGAGGGTGACAAGCCAGAGGCTGTCCAGGGCTGCTACGTGGCCGTCTGCCCAGGTGAGAGGAGGAGAAGGAGGTGGTGGCACTTGAGGGAGGGGACACACTGTTGGGGGCCAACCCTTCTGCATGCTTCCAGCCCCTCTTTGACAACAAAGTAGGTTGTGTTGAACATCCCTTATGCTGCTGGCAGAGAAAGAATTAAATGCCAGCCAAAATAGTGCACTTTTCTGGTCATGGCCCTCATACTTGCTGTAGATAATTTTGGGTTTGGCAGTTCGGGAATGCGATGAGATGAGAGTAGAATGGAAGTGAGCATCCTGGAACTCGTCTTAGGTTTCGTTGGAAGGCTTATGCACTGGGCCAACTGGGTGCTCCCCAAGGGTGATCCCTTAAAGCAAAAGACTGCCCCCCCCACCAAAGAGACTGCCCCCCCCACCAAAGCACCTTCCTAAGGTATTTTGAGTTCCCCCAGCCTCCCATGGCAGCTGGGCATTGTGGTGTTCTCTCTGCAGGGAAGCTCCCAGGCATCACTGCCAGCATTGACCCTGGTGACCACAGCACAGCCAAAGGACATCGGGTGTCTCAGGATGGACCCAAGAACCCCGTTAGCAAGATCTCCTCCAGTAAGTGTCCCTGCTTGGGGAAGGGCTACGCTTCCCAGGATAACCCTCACAAGGGCTTCTGCAGCTCCTGGTGGGAACTGCAGGCTGCTGGGAAGGAGGATGCACAGCTGGCAGGGTTTTTTGGGGAGTTTACCCTCCATTGCTGCATCCCCGCTGCCTCTGCTTGCAGAGCCTGCTGCTCGATTGCCATCTTGTGGAGCCTGGGATCTTACAGTTTTCACTGCCTTTGGCTGAGCACTGTGTTACACTTCCTTCATCTCCTGGATTTGATGCCGTTTCCTTTTTACCATGAAATTTTTCAGCCTCCTGTGTTTACCCAAGCAGGGAAATGGCTTCTGGCTGTTACCCTTTGCTGCAAGCAAGAGGTTGCTTAGAGCACTTTGTAGCTGGGCGATTCCAATTGTGATCAGATTTAAGATGCTTGTTTGGAGCATCCTTTGCTCTCTGCTTTTTCCTCCTGTGGACATAAACCTTGAACATTTTGGCTTCGTTTTCCAACTTTCTCACCCCCCTTTCCCATACAAGCATTGCCAAAATTGCTGTCCTGGGGCAGAGAGCAATAGCAGATTTGGTAGCACCTTGCAAGGGGGGCACCCCATATCCTTTGGGACCATTGGAAAGGTGCAGTGGTGGAAGCCTAATGCCGCCCTCGTTCTTTGTGCTCTCTGATGCTGTTTCCTGCTCTGTCCTCTCCAGGGGAGCCTTGCCTCGGAGACAAATCCATCTTCTGCCAGATGGAGGTCCTGGCCCGCTACTGCTCCATCCCTGGCTACAACAAGCTCTGCTGTGAATCTTGTGGCAAGAAAGCCTCTTCCACCACCAACTCACCTCCAACCATGGACCCCAGTGGCACACTGGGAACCACCACTCCCAGTCCTGCTCCACCTCTGTCACATCACCCCACCACCCCTGCCCAGGGAGAACTTGGTAGGGACCCCACCCCAGCTCCTCTGGCCAGGCCATCTGCTGCTGGAGGGATGCCCAGCAGTGGTGCTTTCCCTGGGGGGCTACCAGCCTCGAGTGAGCTGGGTAGGGGCCGGGCAGCCAGGTAACCCACTTGGGATCACCTCACCATGGAGCAGGGAAAGCCTTTCACCTCCCTCCCTCTTCTTTTTCCCCTCCTTTTCTCTCTCCCCCACATCCAGTGATGGTTTTCAGGGGTGACACTGCCAGGTTTGGAAACAACCTGGCTCATCCAGAATTTTTTTAGGAAAACTGCTTTTTTTTCTCATAATCCCCTGCCCTCCCAGCCATGGCATGTTTTTTTTGACAGTGAAAGGTGAAAAGATGCCAAAAAAAGGCAACAGTGAGTTGGCTATGGGTCACCTGCAATGAGCTGCTTCCTTCCAAGGTGCTAAAAAGATTGGAGGGAGGGCTTTAATGATACTTTTTCCTTTCCCTGGCCCAAGCAGCAACACAAGATGTGCTGAAGCGGAGGGTCCTGGCTTAGTGATTCAACTCAGAGTGCTCAGAGATTGGGAGTAGCAATGGGAGGATGCTGGGGAACCAAGGGGCAAGCAGCTGGAGGGGGGTGGTGAGGTGGAGAGGGAAAAGTTGGAAAAATCTCAGACTGCTGCCCTGGGCTGTCCCTGTTGGGGTAGAGAGTTTGGAAAACGTGTCTAGTGACTAATGGAACATGAAAACCATAGACAAGCTTCTGTCTTATGTTGCAGGATAGGCAGGAGCTGGTCCTGGCAACTCTTAAAATGAGCAATAAGAAGGTCAAAGACCAAAAATACATTTAAAAAATGCCTGTCATCTTGCAGTGACTTTTAAGCCAATACTGCCCTTGACCAGCCTTGAGCTGATAGTGATGCCCAGCCTCCCCACAACCATAAGCCTGATCCCTGCACCTTTGTACCCAGTGTCTGTGGTGAATCAGCGTCTTTCAGAGGGAAATGGGGGTGACTGGGAAGCCAGGAGTGGATTCTAGGAGCAGTTGCAAAGAAAGGAGAGGAAGAATTCATCTGCATCCTTTTTATCACATGGAGAGGATTAAAGGGGAGTGGTTAATGCCATTAAAAAATATTGTGCCAAGTACTAAACATATGCACAGCACTTTAGGAGCCTAAGGCTGCGTGCAGCTTGCTTGGTGTCAGACCAGCTCCCAGCACAGGGTTTGCCTGGAGGACTTACAGTCCTCAAAACCTCCCCAGAGCAGGGTCGGGCAGCCTGAAGGGACTGCCATGGTTTTGGTGCTTAGGAATGTACAGCTTCCCAGCTGAGGGCATCCAGCACCTTGCAGGGTGCAGTGCGGTGGGCCCCTGTCGAGGATGAAGGTTTTGGGGCTGGAGAGGTGGAGTCTGAGGAAGGCAAGGCTAGGCAGATAGACCAGTTTGGTATCGCAAAGCAGAATCTCTTGGGCAGCCTGTGCATGGCACAGATGCATCCTATGGCCTTGATGGTGCTGCTTCCCTGGACATCCCAGGAGCAGGATGGGGCATCTCTAGGGACAGTGCTTGGTAAGCTCTTCAGTTGTCCGGTGCTTGCTGGCGAAATAGCCGGGGTTGTTCAGCACACACCAGGAACCTGCAGGTTTAGGGCATGCTGCTGTTTGAGCCTGGTGCTTTCAGTGCTGTTGGTACCGGAGCAGAGCGCTGCAGGTGCTTGTGTGGCTGCAAGAAACTTGAGTTCGGGGCATCTCGAAGCATCTTGTGTCAGTGTGCAATCTCCTATCACCCTTTGGGAGCCTGGTGAGGCTTGTGGCGGGGGTGAGGTTGATGATGGTACATACTGTAATTGAAATTGAATGGAGGCCCCTGTGCATTCCTGATGTTTTAAGTGTTAGACTGACACTCCCTTTGCTGTGTTGCCCTGGAGTTACCCAAAAAGGGCTGAAGAGCCTGCCCCCAGATCAATTCTGAGGCAAGGCTGGCTGAGCTTTTATCTAACTACTCTTAAAAGCACCTGAGACTGGAGGCCTTCCATCTCCTGGGCGTTGCTGCCCTTTGGCATTAAGTGGGCTTCGTGAGAGATGAGACTAAGGCACACGACTGTCTGAGCCAAGCAACCAGCACACCTTGTGGGAGTGAACAGAGGGAGGGATGCCTACAGAATGCTGCAGCAAGGTGTCCAGGTCTGAGGCATGCAGGTATTGGTACCAGGGGATGGAGGAGATGTTGGGGTATACCAGAGTGGGTATCCCTTGGACTGCTGACTCCAGCCCCGTGCCCCTTGCCAGCCTATCCACCAGCACTGTGCCAGCATTTATTTATTGTGCCAAAGATAACACTTCGTTTACTCTTCAGGGAGCATCCTCTCCCTGGGCAGGAGGGCTGGGGCCAGTGTGGGCTGTGCCACAGCCCTCTCCTCCTGGCTTTACAGCCCTGGGCTGGCTCAGGGCAGGACTCAGCTTGCTTTGCCTTTCCCTGCCTGAAGCAAAACTTTTCTCCAACGTTAACCCTGCCCCGCCCCATAGCCTTTCAGGCATTGAATAAAAGCAAAACTTCCCGTTCTCAAAAATGGGCTGTAATGTCTCTAGGGCACAGTATATGTGTGTGTACGTGTGCCTGCTCACCCCTTCCTCCCGAATTCTCAGTTGCACCTCTCCTTTCAGTGCTATCCTGGGCATTAGTGCTTTATTGCATTAGGAATATTTGCAGTGGTTCCTTGCAATACCTCGGAGGAGAGCTGTGTCTCCCCTCACACCCCACAGCCAGGGCCTCAGGGGTGCTTTGGAGCAAGGGGGCTGCGCTGCAGGTGCTAACCCCCACCTCCTGCTGAGGGAGGGGGGTGAGATTATTTAAAGTAGGGTGCAATGAACACCCCTCTGCCATGTGTGGTGATGCCACAGGGCCGGGAGCCAGTACTGAGGTATTTATTCCAGGCGAGTGCAAGAAGTGCCCAGACAGGCTGTGTTTGAGTTGCTTCTTGCTGTGCAGATGCCATGTTGCAAAGAAAGCTGTGGTGTGGAGATGTAGCAATGTGATGTCCCAGCTCCCAGCAGGGGTTTGGTCCTGTCTCCAGGAGGAGAGGGTGCATCTGGTCCCCTATGTCCTGGACCGGGTGAATGCACCAAGTCATTCCTGTGATGTAACCTTGTCCAGTGTTATGATGTATAAAGTTTTGTACATATGAGATTCAGAGCTTTTTAACTTTTAATATTTATTAATTTTGTTGGGTTATCTTTTTTTTTTGAACTCTAACATAATGTAAAAAAAAATCCAAATCAAAATCTCTTTCTGTTATTTTATTTAGGGGATGGGTGTGTGAGGGGGAAGACTGTAATTATGACCTGTGTGTGGTCATTGAAATGGATTTCACAGAGTGAGCCACGACCTCTTTATTTTATTGCATTTCAACCCAGCCACTCCTCTTTATCAGCTTCACATACCTGTTTTGAGGTGATTTTTTTCACCCCTTGAATAAGACAAAGACCCAGCAAAACCCATGGAGGTATAAATCGCAAGCACATTTCTTGACATCCAGCTGCTTGGTTTCACTCTTGCAAGGCTTGTTTCTAGCTGCAGCGTGCAGTGGCTTTATAGCACAACATGCTTGTTCCTAGGGATTACATTGGGTGGACTGGCCCAGCCATTCCTCTTGCTGCCAAGGGGTATGGGCATGAGATGCTGGTTGATCTCCTGGGGGTCCTCCCAGGAGAAAACCCGATGGGGGGGTTATCACACTGCAGGTCTGCAGTGACAAACCCCACAGGATGCATGGTCCAGAAGGGCATGATGCTGTGTTACAGGGTTGAGTCCAGCCCTGCTGGAGTTTCACTGCTGCTCGTCTTTGTTAGCTGCGTTCTCGTGAGCCTCATCACCTTCCGTCTTGCAGTACCCTAAGTCAGTTGAACTGATGTTGAAAAGCATGTTTCTGTCTGCCTGGGGCATGGCTTTAGTTCCATACATGGGACATGGTTTAGTGGTCAACTTGGCAGTGTTAGCTTAATGGTTGGACTTGATGATCTTAAAGGTCTTTTCCAACCTAAATGATTCTATGATTCTGTATACCTGCTCTGGCTGTGCCTTCTACTGTTGGCATATCAGGAAAAAAAGCTATATCTATCTATATATATACACACACATAAATTTATAGCTTAACCATTCCAAAATAAATAAAGACATGCTACTGGTTGAGGCCAAAAAGAGCCCCTGACAACTGCTGCTATGGTCAGGTAATAAACAGAGTGATGAGACCGAGGCAGGGCTGGAGCTGCAGAACAAATGGTGCTGTGGGCAGCAATGCCCAATGTCAGGGTGTGTTTTGGCAACCACCCCCTTCCCTGTGCACTGCAGAGAAGAGCAGTGCCAAACTGGCTACCATTGCTGCCCATGGGTGAGGTTTGGGCAAGGGTTTTCAGGCAATCCCTAATGCAAGGCTGGGTGGTGCCTTGGTCACCCCAGATGCTCTGCTCTGTCCCCAAAGCAGGAGTACAGTGCTTGGCAAAGGGTGTCTCATATGCTTGGGTTTGCTTGGTGATTGCACTGCTTCACCCCATTGCCGGAGGCCATGGCTCCTTGGCTGCAGTGGCCATGAGCAGAGGCAGGACCAGGTCTCCAGCATACACCACATCACTCGTGCTCGGGCACAGCCTGTCCTCCCACAGCTCAGGGGCATGCAATGGTAGAGAGGTGCTCGCAGAGGCTCTTGAGGAAGTCTGCTTGGGCCTGTGGCAGGACACAGTTAACAACAGATGTGGGGATCCAGCCCTTTGGAAGAGAAAACACCCTGGAATTGGTCCCGCTCAATCAAGGAGAGTTGGGGTGCCCATCCTGGGGAGGAGGGTACATTTGCACACCAGGATGCGCACCCCTCGCTGTCCCACCCCAAGTAACATGGTGGCACTTGCCTTCAAGTCCACGCTGAGGAGCCAGGTGAAGCAGGTGCAGCCAGGGTTCCCTGCCAGCAGCTGCAGGACGATGCAGCTCAGCCGAGACTCAGCCCTACCGTGGACAAGACAGCAGGCAGTTAAGGTCCACCCCGGTGAGGGAAAGAAGGGGGGTGAGGAGATCTAAGAGCAAACGCCACAGGGTGGTAGATCTTGGTGTGCCTCCCTGCCGTGACTGCTGCAAACATTTGTGGCTGGTCCCCTGCAGGGACATGTTATCCCATGATGGTCGCTTTGGGGAGGCTTTACCTGATGCATCCTTCCTGCAAGGGCAGCGGCTCCATGTGGGTGGTGGTGCCCACCAAGTAGACGGCCATTTCCCTTCTCCTGCGATGCTGCACGCTGACAAAGTCCCGCTGGCCCACCAGGTTGCCCGGGCTGGGAGCAGTGGCTTCATGCGTCACCAGTGTGTCTGTCCCAGTGTGCTGCAGCACCTACCAGAGCAAGGAGCACCACAAGACTCTTTATGGCTGCCCCTCTGGGACATCTCCACCATCCCCTTACTCCTGCCCAGGGGACATTAAGCCACCCTGAGGGAAAGGAGCATGGGGTGGAAGCATGAGCAGAAGCAGCAGCAAGGTGGGGGCTGGGGCCGGCATCTGGTGATAATTAAATCCCATGATTATCCCATTATTACCTAGGGGGAAAGTGTGACTTCAGCAGCCTTTCTAATCTGGGATGGGATTTGCTCTATGCATTTCTTTTCCTGAAGGGTCAAGGAAATGCTAGCAGTAACTAAGTAGATGCTGAGTAGCATATGCGCCAGCCCAGGAGAGCCAAGAGAGGCTTTCTGAGGCTGGTAGCTTCCTATACTGTCTGTGATTTGGGTTCTGAGAAATAAGGCAAATGCTCGAAAGAAGTCCAAGACAAGGTATAAGCTTCCTGAGGTTTTCCCCGCAGTGTAATATATTTGAGTTTGCCTCTTTTTTTTTAAGCTGTCCGATTCCCCTGAACACTTTCTCACCTGACATTAAAGTCTGAGCAACATCAGAGTTCCCCAGTGTGTAAAAATCTCCATGAACAGGCATTGTGCAGAAAAGAGCCTGGAAACAACACATGGCCGAATACCATGCTGGTAAAGCACATCTTTTTACCCTGGGGTGATATCCTGCTCTTGCAGCCACACAGAATTAGCTTTAATCCTTCAACAATCTTAAAAGCATCAATAAACATGGGTTTTTTTTAGATGCTAGCAACCCTGGCAATACAAAGAAAGCCTCAGACCATCTGCCTGTGATGGTATCACTCACTGTCTGCGGTCCATCCCTCCCAACCTTACCTTCACCTGTCTGAGGGTCGGGTTCCACTGGGGCATTTGCTCTATCCTCTCAAACAGCTCTTGGTGCAACTGTGCCACTGGCACAGCCAGGACCACTTCTGCCCGAAACACCCTGCCCAGTCCAGGGATGGTGGTGCTGGACACAACGGCCCCGGCATCCTGGGAGAGCAGAGAGCCTGCATCAACCTCTTGCCCCAAAACACCCCGAGAGGCACTGGCTATGCACTGAAAAGCATCTTTAATAAATTGTCTCAGTCCCCTTTTTAGTCACCATTTGGTTTTCAGTCAAAAGTTATTATATACTTCTTATATCCAAATCATGCCACTATGATTACATTTTTTTTTATTTTTAAGCTCCTTTCTATCTAAATTAAACAATTCAGCAAACAGCTTAATGAACAAACACCATAAATAACAACAAAGTCACAATCTGTTGAATTTTTCTGCAGAATGCTTCTAGCTTCCCCCAGGAACACGATTATCTGAGTTTCCCCTTCCAAGCTTTTTCCTGCTGTCTATTTACTTTGCGGACGTGCTTGTGAACGTGCCTAGTTAAATCGTACTTGGAAACCCTCTTTCCTGTGCATGCTTTTGCATGACACATCTTTTGCACCTGCGGTTTCCTTCATGCAGGAGGAATAAGAGAAGTAAGTCTCTCCTCCCCAGACTCATTTCTCCTCCCAAGAGCTTTTCTGGCATACAGCAGCAGCAGCAAAGGCAAGAGGTGGCCAGGCTTTACTGGCATTTTTTCTGTCTGCCAGCTGTTGTGCTGTTGGAGGATGCTCAGTGCTCGCTGCAGGGCTGTTTCTCCCTGGGTAATGTAGGAGAGCTGCACACTGGAGAACTGGCTGGGGCTGATGTCTCCAGCAGGCTCGGGGCAGGAGGCTGCAGGAGCAAAGCAGATTAATGTGAAAATCCCCCCTCCCCCAGCTCTGCATGTGCTTGTGGCTGTGGGTACGGAAGGGCAAATGGAGCTGGAGCAGAGGGGTTTGCTAACCCAAAGCTCTGGCTCTTATACTGCTGTTTCCACCATGCAGCTGGTCCCCTCTTGGGCTCGGGGACAGCTTGGTGCAGGAAACCTTGCTCTCAAGAGCATTTCTGGCGTTCATTCACTGTGTCTGTGCTGACTGCTTGGAAAGCTTTTTGAAATTGCTTTCCAAATCAATTCCTAATAACATTGCAGTACAAATTACACGTTGCTTGGGTATCCTTAACATTGCGTAGGCAGCCTTTGGACCAAGCTATGCTTCAAAAAAAGCAGATGAATTCACCAGTTGTCAAGTCTGTAGGTAAGTGGTGAAACTGGAGACACGGTAGAAATGCAATAAAACACTGATAAGTGCCTGTAACCTCTGCTATGAGGTTTGGCTGCCTGTACAGTGAACCAATGCAATTTACTTTCCCAGAATCTCAGCTTCTCCTCACTAACCCAGTTTGCCACCAGTACAGGGAATGCTTTTAAGCTGCCAGAGAGCAGTGAGAAGCCCAGCAGTGAGAAGACAATTAACTCTGTCCCCCAAAATATGGGTCAAATCATATGCATTTTCATATGCATCCCTCTATCATGTGTTGCAGTGGGGTTTGTGAGCAGGGCTAGGAAATGTGGTATCCAAGCACCTTGGCTAAGCTTACCTGTCATCTTCTCCATCAGCTTCTGAATATAATGAGGAATTCTGGAAGGCAGGTGACAGGATCCCCTTACCACTAACCCCCTCACTTCTTTCTGTATTGCTGCAAAGGCTGTTATCTTCAATCCTATGGGAGAGACATGCGACCTTTGGTGAGCATGGAGCATGTGAGGAAGATGCTGTGGCGCCCTGTGTCTCTGCTGTAAGTTTAAGTAGATGAAGACTGTCCTATGCATTACAGAACATGGGAGGAAAATAAACGCATAGATTTGACATTTCCAAGGGAGCACCTCCCAAGGGGATGCCCGGTAGATGCTGACTTAGCATCTCCTTTAGGACTCTCTTTTCTGCCTGTTTTTCCTGACATCAGAGAGGAGATGAGTGGTACTTACCAGGCAAGTGGCGGAGGTGGTCATGGACGATGCCACAGCACAGCTTGATGGTGGCCTGCAGCATGGTGCAGGAGCAGGGCTGCCTCGGGAATGTTCTGCATCCTGGTGTGCCTATATAGCCGGCCTGAAGGGTGGCACCTGATGATAGGACCATGCTGCCAGATAGCAGCTGAGAATAAAGAGTACTCAAGGACAAGGAAAGCGAGAGGAGAAGTGGAGGGAAAGGTCATACTTCTATCTGAATGAGCAGTCCTTGTCTTTCCTTCTGTCCTGGGCAAGCAGCTGTGAATGAGACACGGCTGAGATGGGACACTTCAGTGGTCCCCAGTGCCACTTGATCAAGGACGGTGGTGGCAAACCCAAGCTGGCAAAGGCCACCTTGCATGGAGGGGAAGATGGGGTGGGAGTTCAGAGCAATGTGACTTTGCACTCAGGGGGTTGGGTAGCTGCTGTTAAAGCTGCTCATCGAAAACAGTTCTTCTTCCTGTGAAAATTTCATAGAAGTTATAGAGGTAATTGCTGCTGTTGTAAATCCTTAAGTAACTCCTTATTTTCCTCTTTCCTACTTTACTCCCTCCTAATCTTCCCCTGCATACCTCTGTTGCTCTCGGTGATGGTGGGACCACTACATCTTTTGGCATGACGTTATCCAGTGTTTTTATAATGGCCCCTCTTAAAAGGTCAAACACAAAACCTACTAGGTCACTCCTTAAAATCCATCCACACGGTGTTCCTTTGGTCCTTTGCAATATCTGCTTTTTGAAGTGCTTTGAAAACCCTGCTTGATTTTAACTGTGGAATGGCTCCTCCACATGTATGTGCCTAAGGGGCTGGGTGCTTTTTTTTCACTTTGCATCATTATCACTCACTTCACCTTCAGTCTCTGAGGCTGCAACTGCCAAAATACTTGGCCAAGGAGGCCAGAAGGGACCTTTGGTTTTAAAATTGATAGCAGAGACTTCAAGGCTTTCAATCTGGTGTGGTTGTGGCCAGTGGGTTTCTTTCTGGGATGGGAACAGTCCTTCCATTTCTGCTGTTCCCTAGCAGCTCTTGGGGCTGTCACAGCAGTTATGGTCCAGTCTGGTGAATCTATACAGTATTACATATTGATTCAATAAGTGTATTATTAGGAGTGGAGTAGCAAGGGACATGTCTGTGGATGGCTTTTGGGCATGGCAGAATAACTGTAACAGAGCATTATTGAGTAAGTAGGAAGAGCAGTTTAGGAAATGACTGTTTTCACCCAAAGTCGGTGGAGTTAAATACAGTTATTTGGTTTTTTTGACTTATCATGCCAGGTCTCTTTGGGTGAGTGCTTGCTGCAAGGAACAGCCTCTCACCAACCTCTCACCTTGTGGCCCTCCTGGCACCCTACTGGCTGAGGAAGGCAGCAGCACCTGACAGTTTGAGGAGCTGGGCCAGAGCAGGGGCTTGCCCCTGTGTCACCTTCCATAGCCTTGTCCCACCCTAGAGCTCTCCAAACACCTTTTGTGCTGCTAACATCTATTTCCTATAGCACCACCTCCCTTCAATACTCCCACTATTGGTAGGGATGGAGCAGGGGAACAGTTTCCTAGGAAAACTGCAGCTTGTTTCCTATGGGTTTTGGCCTTGCTGTGCCTATCCCAGCCCTGTGGACTTGTTGGCTCAGCTCAGCCAGTTCTCAGGCTTCCTACCTGACTCACCAGCGCTGGCTCTGAGCTTTTCCCCCCAGCATTCCTTGCAGGAATAACCTCATGGCATTGCTGCTGTGGCTTGCACAGCTGTACCCTGTTGCAGCTTCACAGCTTTCTCCCTTCATCCCCGATTTCTGGGCAGGTTATAACACCACTCCCTGCCAGCTGCTGTTCTTTGTCTGCTCCACTTTTGTAGTCTGCTCTAGGGTGACTTTGCATGTGGTAGCACTCCATTAAGTGCCTGTGTGCATGCTCCATGCTTGCAGAAAAGCCTTGTAGATGTGTCTGTGTGACGTGCAGGGCCCAAAACACTTGCAAGCTTTGTAGCAGGGGCTTGGGAGGTGAACTATAGCCTGACTGCAGCTTTATGGGAGATATGCTATTGCTGTACCTCTGCGTTCAGTGCTTCTTTGGTGAGTTGTAAACCACTTATGGATTTTTCATGGGGTTTGGAGAATCACTGGGGCTCAGCAGTTAGAATATACAATACCTTTTTTTGCAAGCTGCCCTAGGAAGGAGAGAGCAGTGGGTGAGATTTGTCCTAGTGCCTTAAACCTGCAACTCTACTAGCTCCCGGGGAGTACTCATCCCCAGTGGATGGTCCATCCTCTCATACGTATTCCTCTCACTTTTGCACACACTCCCTGGTGTTAGTTTTGTCTCTCCAGAAAACTCTAATGGACAAGCAAATAATATTTTATCACCCGATTTGGTGAGTGTTGTCCATATGCTTTCCTGAGGGCCGTACAAGATGTCCTGGGAATAGAATGACTTAAAATGGAAAAGAAAATACCAAAAATTGTCTGTGATGGCAAACTTGGAGGCCAGGAGAGCATGGCATTGCCACACGAGAGCCCAGCTAAGAGTGGTGAGGGGTTACTGTGGGTCAGCCCTAGTTCATTACTTGCTGTTGCAAAGGTCCTGTGAAATTGGATACTGGTTGTGGGATGCCTACGGGTGCAGGGTGATGTGGCTGCAGCAGAGTGGTTTTGCCCAGACATTTCCACCAGGTTTTGACTGCAGCCACTTGAGGTCACTGCTGATCTGCAGCTCCACGTGAAAAGAGACTTTCAGAGAGCCTGGTGGGAGCCCTGCTCCCAGGTGCTTACTATGGGCTGCTCTGCCTTTAACCTCCTGCAAAATCCCTGGGAGCAGGATGGTTGTTGGCATGTAGGATCTCCACTAGGAAGAAGATCCGGCACCCTGGCCCTCCCCGGTTATGTTTGTTCCCTGCTCCTGGGTGGAAGCACCCACTGGGGACCCATCGCTTCCCATTGCATCGCCTGGGAGGGATGCTGGACCAGGGAATATCCTACAACTCCTGAGCAAACAGCACTGCCAAATGTGAAACACAAAACCTGTAACTTGTGCTTTGGGAGGCAAAGACAGAATTTCAACAGCTAATTCTTCCCTTGTTGTTCTTGTTAAATAGTGTGTAATTAAGTTAGCTAGCAGGAACAAATCCATTTGAAGGAGGATGCTCTTATTCTTTTCTCCTCTTCCTGGCCTTGGCCAGGGCCTTTTCTCCCCTGGGGTTTGGTGTCTCATGTGGTGCTGCACTCCAGCAGTGTGGGTGCAATACAGTCAGCGCTGGGGGTCTGGGGCTGAAAGGTCCCTTGGAGGGTGGTTTTACAGAAATGCCCATGTCCCCTCACTGTCTCTTGCTGTTTAAGTATCCAACCAGAACTGTGAAAAAAACTCAGGAAGGGACCTGTGAAACTTTAGGATTCATTGGCTCAGCAGGAGATTAAAACTTCCAGCAGCAATGCAAACTGGTAAAATCCCCATTGAAATGTTCTCACCGTTTTCAAGGGAGCTGGACACACATTCCCAGCCCCAGCTATAGCATCTGGTCCCTCTGGCAGGCAAATATCGTCTTTTAGGACTAGAATTTCAACTGATTTACGGTAAGGCTGTTGCTCAACCTTTAAGTACAATCTGGACTAAAATCTTTTGGGGTTTCCACACCCCTTGTACACTGATGTCTCCTCATCTGCAGGTAATGCACAAACCTCACTTATTTGTTTAGGGCAAAACTGATGTGCTATCTGATGTAAGGACTCATCATCGGCAATATTGTCCTCTCCTCATCCCAAGGGGCAAAGCTGCCATTTTGTTTGGACTGTGCAATGCAGACCTCCGCTGAATGACAACTCTTTAGAGAAGGAAAAGAGGGGAAAAGAGCAATAGAAATGGTCCTAAATGGCAGGCGGGTGCCTCCTGACTTTGGCTGAGAGCAAATGCTGAGGATGAGAGTTTGGCATCCAAATAGTCCTCCCCAAAGACCTGGTACAGTAGTGTGATTGTGCATGGGTATTAAAGCCTGTGCAGATCCATAGGTTGTCACAGGGGTGATGGATGCCAGAAGAGGTTATAGCAACTCAGCAGCATGTAAAACACAGTCTGAGTCAGCTCAGGTCCCCACTGTGAGATGAGGAGTGGGAAGTAGTGGGATGCTCCTGCTGAAAGGGTGAAGATGGGAAGCAAGTGGGACTCAGAACTGCTATCAGCAGCTCAGCAGAAAGCTGAGCAATGCAACAAGAGCGATATGGGCTCCCTCCTTCCACAGTTACACAGGGATCCTGCTGTTCACACCCGAGGGCAAGTCCCAGGGCAATTACTCTCCGTGTCCTTGGGGCTTGCTCTGAGACAGACTGCTCTGTAATCAGCAGAGCCATGATGCAGGGGAAGCCCTGATTCTAAGTGAAATATTGGATGGCCTCCAATATGTTTGCAGAATTTGGCAGGAGAGGAGAAGGCAGCATCTTAAGCTCCATGGGAACCCTTTTGCAGGGCTGCTGTCATTCCTAAGAGTGCTCTGGGGTTTTCTGGGAGCAGAAGTAGCCCTTACACTCCTGTCTTGCAGCTCTGATGGGGCATTTAGCTATGCATCTCTGGGACACCCTAAATATGTACCTAGAAAGCAGGTTCTTGGGGAGCTTTGGCTGTGCTGTTCTTGCTGGAAGAGGCTGTGCTATGGGAACTGTTCTCTGCCTCTTCTTCCCCACTGTGTGTCCAGAAAAGTTGAGTCAAAGAGAGAAAATATAAAAATACGTGGCCTTTATTTCTGTACATAATCAAAGCGCTTGTAACTAGTATTTCCAGATGGAAAACTAGACGTTTCCTTCTCCCAAACCAGGAGACTCAGTGCTACATTGTCAGGTTCATAATTAAAAAAAAAATGCGCAATGTCCCTCTTTTTTTCCTAAAAAGAATGTTTTATAATACAGAAAGAAAAGGGCTAGAAATATTTCAAAGGCACATTCCTGTCAGGAAGGAATGAAGAAATACTGCTTTTTCCTTGTGAGCGTCCCTCCAGCACTGTAGACGTGTTTGGTGGTTGTGGCTGATAACAATTCAACTCGAGAGGAGAATGCAAAACAGAAGAAAAATATTTACTTGAAGGTAATTGTAATTTTCACAAATAGTAACCAAAAGATCCCAAATATCAGCAGAAAAGGGAAGCTTCTGTATCTTTGCTGCTGGAACACTGCCTTCTTGCGTGTAGGGTTGGGGCAATCTTATCTCCATCTGTTGCCCCAATTAAAATTAAGGCAAACTGCTGCTCAGGCCAGAGGCTTCTCTAATATGTAAACTTTGGATCAAAAAGGAAGACAAGGGACTCTAGGCAGAAGCCACCTCTCAGTACACGGGTTTTGAATCTGCATGTGTCAGAAAGGGCACATCTATTATGTGCTGGCTTCTATAAAGCGGGAGGAAGGGGATGAGATGGAGGTGTGACCCCACTACTTTTCCAGTTTGGGTTGAATAACATCTACCTGAAGTAACATCTTTGTAATGTTTGACTAAGCTCTGTGTGATAGATTCTCAAATCCAGAAGGGAACAGGTCAGTTAAACACGATCTTGTGCCTTCCATGGCAACCAGCATCTGCATTTGCCCCATAAGATGGACTGAACCACCAATAACTCAATAAAAAAAATAATACCCAAGGGATGAAGACTCTACCAAACACCTTGGCAGCTTGTGCCCATGGTTTGAAATCACCTGGTTCCCTGGATGAGCATTACTGACTTCAGATCCAGCTCTGCATGCCACCCCTGTTAGAGTAGAAATTCTACTTCCAGTGTCTTTGCCCATGCTAGGAGTCCTGATAATTTCAAAACACCATTTTAATCCACTCTTTGCAAAAACTAAAATGCTTGTGCTCTTGTGGTTTCTAATTACAGGGTGTTTTCTATGACCTCGGATGATTCTTGCAGCTCTGTCTGTCTTAGAGGGAAAAACATTTGGAAAAACTAAAGCGCAGACATTAGAGCAGGAAGCAGTTGCTGAGGATCAGCATCATGAGGGGGATATACAAAGCTATGATGAGATGCTTTAATGCCTTGGAGACATCAATGTCTCTTCCCTTCTTCCTTCAGCTAGTCCCTGGTCAAGTCCCCCCATCTCCTTCCAGCATCCCACAGCATCCAGTGGGCCTCCAGCATTTTTTCACATTTTTAAGCTCCATCCTCAATACAATTCTGCCTGTTTCAAGACAAGGATTGAGACTGCTGGTCCATGATCTTCAGGAGGGTCTCTTGCAATTTGCTGCACTGTCCTCTGCTCTGTTTAACTTTGCCTATGTTTCTCCCATTTTTGGGAAAGCCCTGTGGGTTGCATTCCTCTGCCTTGCACCGTTTTTCGGCTGAGTATGAATCAGACCCCCACTGAAATACAAGCTGTTCCCTCCTTGGCCTCACCCTTGCTGCTTGATGTGGAATCAGTCACATCCCTGGCAGCAGAGTGCAAATCCTGCCCAGGAGTAAGAAGATGGCATCAAGCTGTAAGGGAGCTGAGTTGCCTTCATACGCAAATGAATGCAAACACCTTCAATTAATCCAGAAAGAATATACAATAACTGGCAACAGGTTTTGCAGTGTTTTGTCTTGCTTCTCTGCCTTTCTCCCTGAGGATTATTCTGGGGTAAATGTCTCTGTGGTTTCATTTAAAAAATAATTTTAAACCACCATGTCTCCTCCAGAAATATTTTTTTCCATGTTCCTGGAAAGTTTGGCAGCCACAAAACTGGGCATTAAATGAGGGTCATTCAGGATGTGGGGAACCTCCTCCCTGCTTGCTGCAGATGTGTTTCCTTCTGACTGCTTTGATACATTGGCAATTTTGGGTACAGGCTTGCAGAAGGTTTCTTGGGCTCTGAGAAACTCATTCCTTTGCAAAAGAGGGCTGTTTTCCACAGGGACCGGTTTGGTTTCCAGCAAGGCCTTCCCATGAAGGGGAAGAGTTCAGGTGGGGGAAATCTCAGCCTTTGGGGTGGGGAGGGCAGGTTTGGCTCCTCCAGTCCCAAGCAAGGGGTGCCTCTGGCTGTTCCACAGCAGTTCCTCTCGTGGTCTGTTCTGGTGCCTTATTGCAGTATTTTTCTCATTAAAAGACGGTTGTGAAAGAGTTGAGCAGAGCCCATGACAGCTCATGTTTGTCTCACAGAGAAATGGGGTGCATGGCAGGAGAGAAGAAAGTTATCCAGTACCAAAGTGCTCCAATGCTCCTATTCTTCTTCTGTGGTCAGCAGGAGGTTGCAGACCTTGGAGTTGGCCTTGTGCAAGGCAAACTCTCTCCCAGGCATGGTGCCCTGCCTGCCTTTTCGAGTGTTGCTGCTCTGGTTCCTGTCAGACTTGGAAACTGTGAAGATTTCTCTGTGGGACAAGGTGACAGCAAGATGGTCAGGAGGCTATGGTGGCTGTGTGGAGGACCTCATCCTCCTCTCAGACTGGCATATTCGCCATCTCCTGATGGTCTAGGCATGGTGCTTCCATCTATGTCATAATGAATTTGCAGTGTCTTTTCCCCATCCCTACTGTTTTTGACCCTCCCCACTCAATAACTGTACAACCATTAGTTCCCTCCTCTTCTCAAGAAGTCCTCCTTTATCTCAAGCACATAATGATGTTTCTACAGTATCTGGCCATAACCAGAATATACCTGTATGGGATCTGCTCCTCTCTCAGCTGCAGGCACATGAGCACGGGGCTGACAGAAAACCTCAGCATGGTGTCAAAGTGGATTGAGGTCTCTGCCTCCGTTTGGCTTCTCAGGGTGGCTTGGAGGAAAGGAGTGTCTAATTCTGCCTGGAAATCAATGGCGAGGCTTCCCCTGTGAGTGAGAAGCACATGGGTCTGGTCACTGTGCAACGGCCCCACGTTGGTCACCACGCTCTGGCACCAAACAACCCCATAGACATCTTAATTTTAGGTCTGGCTGTGGAAAAGGAGTGTGTACCCAGCGTCCACCAGACCCTTACCCATTGTGTCCACCAGGAAGAGCTGGACCCAGCAGGAGAAGTGCAGGAGGCTGTAGAAAGCCAGCCTGAGCTGGAGCATCCCTCATGCTAGGTGCTGAGCCTCCTCAGTACTTGCATTTTCAGACCCAAGCAGTTTCCCACCCACTGACCTTGCGTTAATGCTGGTTTTCAGTTCCTGCTCCCAAATGCTCAATTCCATGTCAGCTGAAATATCAAGTCTCAGCCCACCCTGGAGTTTGATGACCACTTGGAGGCCAGACTGAAGAGGAATGACCTGGAAGATGGAGAAGGCAGAACTTGCTGTAGTCAGACACCGCTCTTGGCTAAGCAGCTAATACTGGCACCAACTCATGGCTGCTGGGACTGCCTATCCTAACCCCACAACTGGACTCGTGTGGGAGGAACTCAAACTATGTGTGTTCCATGACAGACCCAAACCATCCTACTCTTTTACCAAACCAAGAGACCTCCGGCAGTGACACCTTGCATTTAGATGTGTACCTGCAGTGAGTATTTAAAATACTTAAAATCCACTGGTTCATGTTATGGCATTCACTAGGATATGGTGTGGAGGCAGGTCACCCCCAACACCCAGTACCTGGTGATGGTCCATTAGCAGGAAGTTCCCTTTGACCACGCTTGTGGGTTCTCCACTGCTTAACAGGACCTTGGCCATTAAGTCTGTATATCCCTGGAAGAACACGATCGGACGCAACTGAACATCAAAAAAGATGGCAGACATCCCAGCCATGAGCTCTGGCTCCTCTTCCCCTTCCAAGGTGTTTTCTCCCAGCATTGATTCCATCCCTTGAGCTTCAATAGTGACCTAAAACACAGAAGTGAAGAGGTGCGAGCTGCACAGAGCAAAGCTGGAGAGTCCATTTCATGCCCCACAATGCTATTTGAGTTGTCCAGCCCTTGGAGAGGCACCCTGTGAAGCAGTAGGACATTGATGGAGTGAGATGGATGAGGCATCCAAGCTATCCCTGAGCACCATGCAGCAGCAGTTTCACACCCCCTGTTTTTTTTGGGTGGAGTGAGTGGCTGCCTTCTCCAGAGCAGGTCTGTCTGGGTTCACATCAGTGATGAAAGGTGATGAATTAAGAACTGTGATCACTTATTTATTTGTGAGGTGGGACAGGTGGGGATGGGACAGAGAAATACCACCACTGGTTTAGTGCTGCAATCCTCCCTCTGCATACATGCCCCCCGGCTGCTCTCCTGCCAACACACCTGAGCTGCATGAAGCCGCTGGCCATGGCTGAGCAGTGAGAAGTCAGAGATGCTCTTCCTCAGGAAACCACCCTCCAGAAACAGCAGGTCCAGGCCAAAGGTGGAATGCACATCCTGGGTGACTGAAAGGCAGAGAGATACCTGTAAGCATCCCCAGACAGCGCCTGGCACATCTCTTTCTGTGAATGAGTCAGTGAGTGGTGGTGAACCACAAACACCCTGAGAGCAGCAGCAGGGAATGAAGGCTGACAAGAAAATACAGAGCCAGTAGGCGGGATGTGTGAGGCTGGGATCCCAGCAAGCATGTTCCCTGTGACTGGTGCCACTAAGTCTCAGTGGGATGGGGTGGTTTCTTAAAAGAGCTGGTCCAGAGTGATTATAGGCGTGGGGAGGTCACTGTGGACATCTAAAAGCAGGATCCTGAGAGCTTCTCAGCTGGAAAGTCTCCTCAACAGATTGTATGACTACTCCTATAGAGCTGTCCCATCTGTGGTCAGGGTGGCTGACCTGCACAGATCTCATGTTAGCCATTAAATATCTGATAAATGATTCAGAGGGGAAAGCTTCTCTGCACAATCTCCTCCATTCTTGCAATAATCAAGCATAGCAATGTTTTTCTTCCCTACAAGGCTGGACTGTGCTAATTTGAAGAGGGATGGAAATGAGAGCCGAGGGAGAAGATTTAAGCAGATATTTAGTAAGTGTTGATTGTTGCAGTGTCTCTGAAGTTTGGTGATTTTTATCTCAGTACAACGATTCTCCTCTTTGAAGAGCTTATTAAAAATACCTAAGGAAGTGAGCAATGGAGTAAAATATCTTGATTTATCAGGAAAAGCATAGAAACTGCCACCTACAATCTACCATTTGTTTCATCTCCAGCTGAAGTTCCTCTTTCAGATTAGCAGGATTTGGGAAAAATATGTAGCCTAGCCTAGCCCTCCTACTGTAGGGGTGTCACAGAAAGTTGTCTATATCTCAAGAGGCGGCAACCAGCCAGCCTCAGCAGGTGCAGGGAAACATGCTCAGAAATTTCACACTGAGATTTTGAGGCATTTCTATAAAGTTGAGGCCTCTTCTGAAAGCTGCCTTTCCCTACCAGCCCCTCTTTTAGCCATTCAAGGGGTCCATGGGATCAGTCTCCTCTGTGGTGTCACCTGTCAGAGGTCCCAAGAAAGAAGAGGAGATGCCAGCTTTTGAGAAGAAGTGGTAATTATTTATCCGTGGGTCTCTCATGATGTCTTTCATTATCTTCCTGGAAGCAAGAGGGAAAGGGTACGTTAACAGTAGGAATGAAGGAAGTGAAAATATCAGTAGTCATTACAGAAAATGGTACAAAGAAGGAAATACTAAATTTCCAAACGGTTTCTCTCAGTTGTCCAGAGATGTGTAAGCAAAAAAGGAAACAAGCAGATGTGGACTGCCCTAGAATTTCCCTCTCCTCTGGTTTATTAGATAAACCAATCAGATATTTTTGTGCAGCTTTTGCTTACCTCTGAAAAATGCTATCACTCAGTTTGTTTTGTGCAGATAGGAGGATTAATGCAGTTACAAATTGTGCGCTGCCCTGCAAGCTAGAGTTTTGACCTCCAAGGTCTCTGCCAAAGCCACGAGCTTGGGTCCCGCTGCCATGGGGCAGGACAAGGGGAGACACTGGGTTTTGGCTGGCTGGCTGTCATCTGCATTATCAGCACTGCTGCTTAATTTGTCCTGCAGCTGGGAATTTTCAGGCAGCCCCAATTCCAGCTCCAAGAAGGGATGCCAGTGCTCATTAAAGGCATGTTGGGTCAAAAGCCACAGCTGGAGTGTGGAGGAGGAATAAAAAAGTGATGTAGATGTAGGGGGGGAAAATACAGCCTTCCCTTCCAGACCCACCTTGCTGGGTGGTGGTCAGCATGCAGGCTGTTCTGGACCTTCAGCAGCAGAAATGTTGCTGTCTCCATATCCATCTTGCTGGTGGCCAGCAAAATGTTAATAACATCCATGGGTGAGGGCTCGTTATCTAGAAGGATTTCTGCTGCGGCCAGGCGACATGTTTTTTCATAGCTCTTCCTCTTCTCATGAAAAATCCTCCTCATCACTTGTTTCACCTGATGTGAGAGAGCAATCGAAATGGTCCTGTTAGGCAGTGATGTGCAGATGGTGGCTCCATTTGCACCCTGATGTCTTGCCTTCGAATAGGAAGAGAAGCACCAAGCCGTGACAGCTTTGTTTTGTACCTTGCCGGAGATGTGCTGAGCAGGGAATCGTTGCAGGGCAGAGATAGCTGCAGTGGTGATGGTGGTGGGGCCCTCCTCAGCGTGGTCCAGGAGAGTGGGGATGGTTTCAGGGACCGCTGCATTCCCCAGGGCCAGCAGGTAAATGACCACCTCGGATTCCTCCTCAGCACCTCTTAGTCCCGTAAGGATGGTTTCCACCCCACGTTCCACCTCCTGCTCAGGGTTTGCAGGAGAGCAAAAGAGAAGGAGGATGAGGGCAGGGACAGGTGACATTTTGAGCTCTTCCAGAGGAAGGAAGGGTCCCAAAAAGCCAAGCATGGAGGCTTGCAGAGGACCCACCTTCAGTCCACACAGGTTCTGCTGGCACAGCTTGCCGACCAGAGAGCCCATGGCAACTATCCCTGTCTCCCAGATCTCAGGGGCCAGCTGCTTCCTATCCAGCTTATCCTGGGACCAGAAGTGTATTCGGAAACAGGGAAAAAAAACACGTGGAAAAAGAGAGAGGAGGAGTATATTTTGCCTATTATCTCAAAGTGTTTACCAAATAAGCAAGTTCTCACCTGCCTTGAAGGAGGCCATGCATGGTGTAATTAGACAAAATCCTGATTTTTCACAGAGGCTTTTAATTAAACTTTTATTATCTGTAATGAACTGACATAAAGCACTTTCTACAAAACACTTTTCCTCCGAGGAGCATCTACTCCCATCACCAGAGTCTCATTAAAAGCACATAAAATAATCCCATAAGCAGGAAGTTATACTTCGACAGAAACATATTTTCTGTTTTTCAGAAAGTATGCTTCCTGTTCCCTTCTGGCTGAAAAGGAATGAGGATCTATCCTGGGCACAGGGAGGGAATGAAATGTCCGTACTTACTAACACCAGGTGGAGAAGTTCTCCTGAAGGCCGGGGAGAAAAAGCTGCAGCGTAAAGAAACTTCTCCAGCAGGGACTTGGGCTCCTTGTCAAAATCCAGAAAGTCCGAAAGAGCTGCCAAGGATGCCACTGACTGTGCTGCCACCGCTGCCTCTACAACAAAAGGGCTGGAGCAAGAAGAGGGAGGTCATCAATGATATGACCGACCGATAGTGCTGGAGAAAACACCCAAGGTACCCTGTGTAGATCCTCATCCCTCTTTCTCTTCTCCATGCTTTCCTCTTGCTTTAAAACTCACAGAAGCTTCAGTTCATGGGTAAAAAAGCATTAAATGTTGCTTGAACTCACCCATGTCTAGGCATTTCACTGCAGAGAGTAGCTCAGCCCCAGTGTACACGCTGGCAAAGGATGGATGCTAAGGCTGTAGATGGATGGTCTGTAAATAACAGACCTCCAACAATATTTACAGAAAACCTTGCTGGAGCATTTGTTCTGCTCCAAAGCCAGGGAAAAAAACCCCAACCACGCGGCACTTGTACAGTATGGGCATTAATAAAAAACAGAGGGCATTTGCACTAGTCAGGACAGCTGCCTGGACCAGGTGAGTGGTATATGGACCAGCACAAAATGACTCGACCCTAGCTGTCAGGAGTGACTCTACGTGCCAGGGCTCTACATGTACAGAAAGCTAGTTTTGGCCACAAAGCTCCTGGGAATCTCACAGCATCTCCTCAGGCGCTTTCCTCAGCAGCTGAAGAACATCTCTTTTCTTGGTGTTCCGCAGCATCTGGATGAACCTTTGGAACTGCCATGTGGTCACTGCCTTCGAGGAGTCCATTTTTATTCTCTGGCTGTTGAAAGCCTTCAAGTAGGCTCTCAGCTGCAAATGTGAGATTTGTTAGGTGGAATTTACCCTCTTTTACCCCTCATCCTGAATCATAGGATAATCTTTATATTTTAAAAATATTTAGGAGTGGGAGGGACGCATGGGGGTCATTAAATTGCCTGCAGGCATCTACTGCAGCCTCTCATTTCTACCGCTGAGAGCTTGTGCTGGAGCCCAAGTGCCCCAATTTGTGGTATGTGCCAGAAAAAGTGCAGGAGAAAACTGTAAGCATCACCAGTACCTGAAAGCCATTGCAATTCCAGATTTCCTAGGTGAAAAGCCTGGAGGACTTGAGGAGGCAGAAATTACCCCTCCTTTGTCCTTGCTAGCCTGACCTGTGGTGGAAATGTTTCCTGACCTCAGACCTGTAATAGGTTTAACCAAACTGGATGTGTCAGGCATGCACCAGGTTACTTCTCTAATCGCAGAAATGCAGCTGTGTCTGGGGGGACAGAGGGGTCCTTCCACCATTTGTAGCAACATTAGACACTGTTCAGGAGTGGTAACAGGTCAGGCTGTTGCTCTACAGTGCTCCTGGGGTTACATCCTGCCTCAACAGTGGTAACCAGTCCCTCTAAATGCACCACCAAATCCTTCTCCTGCCCACCCAGGTGCCCAGCTTAGGGGAGAGGACACTGAGTTTTGGGGGTGGGTAGCACCACTTACCGATGGGCAGTAGGTGCAGACCCTCCTGAAGGGCAGGCTGGCCATGCCCAGGAGCTGGTGCTGTCCCTCTTTGCCAGCCAGAGCATCCTTGAGGCTTTGTCCGGCCACTTCTGCTGGGTTGGGCACTGGAGGAGACACTAGCTGGAGCTGCTGCCTGTGGAGGAAAGCTGTCAAAAGGTGCCTGGTGTCCTCCTCACGCCATGCCTGGCTGTTGCACCCAGTCCTCCTTGCTGCCTCCACCAGGCTGTGACAGTGAGGCTGGCAGGAGAGTAACAAACACTTTAGCTCCAACAGATGCACATTCATCCCATGCTGGGACACCTGATTCAGGGAGTGGTACGAGGGCATCACTCACCTTGAACTGATTTTGATGCCAATGCTGGACCTCAGAGCTGGAGACAGCACATGGCTTTCTTCAGCCAGCACTGACTGGAGAAGGTTGTCTTTCACCATATACTGGCTTCTGCTGGTTGACTGCCACTCAACTCCAAACATCTTGAGAATGAAAAGGCGAGGAAACAAAACACAATATTTTCTCTCTTCCCCTCTCCCCAGGAGATTTCTCTCCTCTCTATTAGCAGCAAAAGTGCTTTTCAGTCCTCCACAAAGTCATTCACTTCACTTGAAAAATGTAGGAAAGGAATATCCAGAAGAGCCTAGCCCTTTCCCAGATGTGGGAGAAGGCAGCACCAGGTGAGGACCACAGCATGGGGATGCTTTCCCCTCTGGCTGATATGGGGAGACAGACTGGTGGCACCATGCGGCCTTTCTCTTTTGTAACAAGATAATGTCACCCTGGCTCAGCCACAGGAGAAAAGGGCAGCAAAGGGAGAAGGGGATGTTTCTGCTTCATGTGGGTGATGTCTGGAGACCACAAACTGAAAATAGATGCCTCCCAAAGTATTGTCCTTCTTTCAAGCCCATTTGACAGTGCCATCTCCGTAGCTGCCCCAATGCATCTGCATGGCATGGGAAGAAGGTACGGCCCTCAATGCCAAAAGCTGTCTCATGCTGATGAATATCAACAAGGACTTTCTTCAAGTGAAAAAGAAAGCCAAGCAGCAGCAATTTCCACTGGGCTTGTGCCAAGAAAGTATTCAGCTTCCTTGCTGTGCTGTGTGGTGACTTTGTGGAAGCTCTCTAGCTTTTTTCCTTCTGAAATAAATGATACACTTGCTGGAATTCACCTCTACCTCATCTCCCTGCACCAGTGAGGGCAGTGTTGGCCACAATGGGAGATGTTATCAGAGCAGCTGGGCTTGCGTGTGGCAGGTCTTGAGAAAGGGGAAGAGTTGAACTATGTGCAAGCAGTGGTTTTTGACAGCAAATGGCATTAGCAATAATAATATTGCTATTTTAGTAGAGAGGTTTTTATCCATAGGTATCCCTTTTTACAGAGCTGGGCAACATCATTATTTTGCTGTCACAGCTATGGACACAGGCATGGTCCAGGCAGCTGGAAAACATTATTCCCAAAAGTGTGCTGTGCAGAGCTTGTTACTTTCTTGGGTAAGTTTGCCATGAAAGCTTTTCTTATAAGAACATTCAGAGTTTGACTGTTGAAGCCTATAGGCTCTCTGTGCAGTGATATTCGTTCTTATATTGAATTCAGTGGAATTGATATATTCAAAAAAACCACCAATTTTAATTATAGTGGGTATAACTTCATTAAGACCCACAGAGTTCCATCATTGATGTCAGGGCTGATCATGGGCTACTGCTTTGAAGGAAATAAGCAGTGGTCAGTGGTTCTGTCCCATCAGCCTAATTTCCAATTTGATGAGTCTGAAGTCTAGAAAACATTTGTGTATCTCCACCTTCCCAAGCAGGACTAGCTGACAGCTCAACAGTGATAACAAAGATGGGGATGAGATGACCCAGGACACCTTTTCTACTCCTACCCACCTCAAAACTGTATGTATGATATGTTGGTGCATCCCAATTTAGCTATCTGTCTGAGAGCTGGAGCCCTGTCCCAGGCTGATACAGAAGGCTGAACCCAGCTGGGAGGGGGACTCACAGCCCACTTGTAGGAAGATTCTGGGGACAACCTTGATCTGCTTTAGGTAAGTTGAGCCCACCACTGCAAGAGCAATAGACTTGCTTTGTTTACAGGAGTGAATCCAAACTTGGACTTTGCACAGCTGAGGAGGTCTTTCGTCTTCGAGATGGAATGGTTGGACACAGTGTATGTGACTTGGCAGCTCCCAGAGACGTCTTCCTGAAACACAAGTATAAGTGACCACGGTTAAGGGTGAAAGACTTTACACAGATCATTTTATTCAGGCTTGATTGGAGTACAGACACAAACTAATAAAAGAGAAAAGTCATAAAAAGGCTAGAAACTGGGCTATTTTGGGGGGTGTTGGATAGATCCAAATCCATCTGGGCAAGAAATCTGCTCTTGCAAATTTAGGCTAACACCAGCAGCAGCTTTATGCCTGTATTTGGGGTTTTGAGGTTATTTCATGTTGTTATTTCATGTTTGCAGATCACTACAGCATCGGTTGACCCCTGGAGGAAGGGATTTGCCTGCCCTTTGCTGGCTGCAGCCTGGGATGGGCAAAGCAAATCCCACTTAGCAGATAATTTTTTTTGATTCATTTTTCCTTCTGTTCATGGAAATATGATGATTTTGTAAGTGTGCCTACTCCTGAAAATTGTCTTTTGTCTTTCCAATAGTTATTCTTGCTTGTAGCCCCTGGAACAGCAAAGCCCAGGATATTTATCTTGAATTTTGCCTATGCTGAAGTACCTGGTTGTGCTTTGGGGCCCACTGCAGCATGGTCCCTGGCTTTTGAACAGGATCTGGCCCCGGCTCTGCACCTACCTCCACTGTGGTGCCAGCATGGGGCTGGAGCTGGAGCAGACTGACAATGCCTCGCTTCAGGTTCAAGATCAGGACACTTTCTGCCTCCTTCCCGTAGAAGGCTTTGACCTGGAGGGCAAGAGGTGGTGTCTCCCTGAGGGGATGGCTCTGGGGGCCTTGCTGGCTCTTTGCTGCCTTCCCTGCTGAAAGGCATCTCCCCTGCAACCTAAGAAACACCCTGTAGATACGCAAAGATTTTTCACAAAGAGGACTGTATCCCTTGACAGTACAGGCTTTGTGGATGGATGTCCACAAATTTTCCATTTTTTACCCCCAGTAGTTTTCCCAAGCCTTAGAGGAGAAGTTCAGAAAGGAGCTCCCATCCCAGTTAGGACAGAGGCCCTTTTCACATGAGATGCTGCAGATCCAGCCAAGCCTGAGGCCTCTTTGGAGGATGGGGCTGCATCTAGGGTCGCACTGTGGGAGACCTGTATGTGCCAACCTGTCCAGTTTCTTGTGCTCTGATATGAAACCAGAGGTGGAACAGAAGTTCATGTGGGCTTCGTAGTTAGGGAAATCTGGGATGTTGGCAGGAGTGCTCTGCAGAGGGCATGAGCCAGACCAAGAGCTGCCCAGCTGACCTTCCCACTGCTCCAGGTGATGAACACTGGCTGCTGGAGCTCTGCCCATGCCTCCTGGCTCAGTGCAATCTCTGCAGGGGAACCTCCAGCACTGTCCTTGCTTCTTTTCTCTTCTGGCTCATGTTGGGCTTTCAGGTCACGGATCTAGGACAGCAGAAGATGGCAGAAAGCAATGATGAAACATGTCTGCTCTAAGGCTGCTGTGCATTTTCACTGCAGGTGATGGCCTGTTGGTCAGAGATGTCATTTTTCAGTTGATTTGGGAGAGAAAGGGAAGGAGCTAAGGGAAGACAGCAGGAGGAGTACCAGGATGCAATGGCTTTACCATCTCACGCACCTGCACCTGGAGCAGCTCTTCCCCACCTTGGTCCTTCCAGAGCTGGTACAGTTGGACCAATGCCTCAGCCCGCAGCCAGGCTCCCTGAGGGGACAGCATGGATGCATGGTCCAGCTGGATGTCCAGGGTATAGCGGTACTGATACAGGGTCTTGGGCTGGAAAGAAAGCAGCTGCAAATCCCCTAAGGAAAGATGCAAATGTTGAAGGTCTGTGGGTGCAAACGTCAGTCCCTCTGCTTACCTCAGCCAGCATCCTCCATCCTACAGAGGACCTGGACTTGCACGGATGCTTGTGCCTGCCTCCTGGAAATGTGATTTGGGGGAGAACATGCGAAGGTTTTAATGGGAAACTGTTCATTCCTATGGCTTGGATATTTGGGTGTTCTTTGGGTAAAACCTTATTCCTGCCTGCGTTTCCAATTCTACCTTAGAAAAGATGGCTGGAGTGGGGGCCCTTTTTGAGAACCTCAGGACTTTTTTGAAAGCGCTTTAATCCTAAAGCAAATTTTCCTGGGCATGCGTACAGACAGGAGGAACACCTCAAAGAGTCTTTTCAGCATTGTTCATTAACTGAGGTAATGTTAGCATTTTTATTTAGGGGAGATGAGAGACCATATACTTGATATTGTGCTTCCCATCAGAACTGCTAACTATTGATTAAATCACTGACTTTGTGATAGGGCAGAATGAAGTTTGTGGGGCAGCTTTAAACCAAAATTCCTCTTCACTTTAATCTTATTTAGCTAGAATTATTTGGTGTCCCTTCTCTTGTTCATATACAAATACGACTTGGGGGGAAGGCTGCCTTTGCTATGCTATAACCAATTTAATCTATTTTCTAAAGTCACTTGAAATTCTCCTGCAAATCTGATGCACTTGTTTGGCTTCTGAAATATATTATAGTTTTTCTATTTTTGATATAAAGATAAGTTAATTGATGGAAATCCAGCTCACTGCCAGGGGCTTTCATCCATGAGTCAGACTGAAGATTTTCTATATTTCTGCACTGTGTGCAGTCTGAAAAGCCCCAGCACTGTGGTTTTCCTCACTCCCCGGGGAGGACTTCCACAGTGCCTCAGGAGATGCTCAGACCATTTGCAGTTGTTGTGGCAATAAATCTTCCCTCCCCAGCCTCCATTATGATGGGCCTTGAGACGCTCTGGGATGAGCATCCTGCCTCTCAGGGCATCAGATGCCTTCGTATCCCTGGATCCAAAGCAGTCCAAAGTCTCTTACCTTTTGCTGTGCTCATGAAGGAAAAGCAAAGAAGGCAAACATGTCCCAAAACTGCCGGCGGATTCATGGTGGGCTCTGGGAGCTGGGCGGGAGACGAGGAAAGAAGGGAGTGGGAGAGGGATTTTACAACAAAAGTGGGCAAGATTTACAGCTCAGGCGATGGGGCCTGGCTTTCTCCCTAGGCCCAGCCTTCTCCCTATCCCCGCCTTACACACCCAACGAAAAGCAAATAACTAAACATTTGCACCAACCCCCAGCAGCCACGGAGGCTTTGGAAATCAGATGAGGTTTGCCAAAGAGCAGTGGGAGGGGGAACAGCTGCAAAAAAAAAGAGCTGCCAGAAGTATTGTGGGGTGGAGAAACAGCCAATTTGCCTCAGTATTCGGGGGGGGGGGCAGGGGGGCAGTGCTAAGAAAGCCGCTCTATTCCTCGGTGAACCATCTCTTCTCATCAGAAGGGAAAGAAACGGCTGCTTTTAAAAAAGACCCAAAATGGGGAAGTGGGAAAACTGCTTTTCCATCCTTCTAGTTAGAGACTGGGATTTGCATCTCAGAGGCTCAGGTTTCTTAAAGGGCCAGGCTGGAGGGGGACGGGGAGAGCCTGCTGGTGGTTTGGATTGTGCAACATGGTTGCTCCCAAAAAAACAGGATGGGAAAGTGTTTGGGAGATGGGTGCTTTGCTGGTTGTACTTCACACAGCCTGCTAACTCCATGGCCCACCATCCATGCTTTTTTTTCCCCCTGTGCATGAGCTTTCTGATTGCTGAATTTAATTGGTTCCTAAAGGCATTATAGACTGCAAAGGGTCAAAGTCTGGCAGGTGATGAAGTGACTTAGGTTCTGCAAAATCTTTTTGCCAAAAAGAGCAGGCAAACAGGAAAGAGCGGGGCACATCTCACCCTTCTTGAACAGGGATCTGAGAGGCAATAATGTCATTATGGAAGCAATCAATTTTTTTTTGTAGTGGGGCTAAAACATAATGGTTTTGGTGTTACGACATTTTCAAGGGCACATCTTCAAGCTCTGCATCACCACTGGGCTTTTGGGCCACTATTGTGACTTTAAAAATAGGGCAGATCCAGCTGTGAACTACCTGGGGCAAGTCCAGCTGCAGGTTTCCCATGGGGGGTGCCTCCACTTGATTGTCTGATGGTCTTTATGGACTAATACTGTATATTTAGACAGAAGATTTTCTTCTCTTATATTATATTCAACAGTTTCTTTTAAGTGACCACAATTAGGGCTATCCTTGAGTTGACTTCTCTAGATGGACCCTGCAGGGTGTGACACTGTTAGTTGGGACAGTCTGCCTGTATCGGCTTCTCCTCTTGGGATACGTGGGCCTGGGAGACTTATGCTTTGCCAGTGTGCACTGAGAGACCAAAGCACACAGAAGAACAGATGAAAGTCCTGCTGAACACAGAAAGCTTTAGGGTGGGTAAAAATGAAATATTTCAGAGAGCAAAGTGGCTATTGAGGGTCTAAGTCCTGAAAAGAAGAATTTAGAGTGTTTCCTCATTGCAGACAAACAGAAATAGCTTGCGGAAAAGACCCTGCTGATAAGGAGGCTTCAAACTGGAACTGAACTTTGGCAAGTTTGCTTATTTAGACTTTGCTGCCGAGTCCTTCCAGGACTGGGGTGTGGGAAGCCAACAAGCTGCAACTTGTTTACCTGTAGGCAGCTTTGGACTGCAAATTTCTACCTGCTGTGAAGTTTGAAAGGCAAAACCACGTGATAGTCACTCAGGACGGTTTTCCCAGCAGTTCCAAGGAAGGGAGTTTATCTACTGCCTGTGCTATTGGGGATGAGCTGCTGACCTCCCACTTGAAATCTGCATGGAAGGTGTCTTGCTGTCATTTCTTGATCCCCTCTATTATAATCTCACCCTCATGGCAAAATGGCAATGGGCAGGGAACACAGTCCTGTAGCAGGGATGCTCTATGTGTATCTCTGTGTTCCTAAATTGGATCTCTACACTAAACCAATCATCCTGCATCATTTCAAAGGCAGTGGAAAGAGACAGGTGTCTTTGGAGGGTGCTGTGTGCTGCTTATCTTGAACACTGCCTTACTGTGACATTAATCTCCCTCTGAGGGTATTTATTTAACTCCACCAGTTATGTAGGAAATTTAATACCTAGCTCAGTCTTTGAAGTGCAACTTTGAAGCAAGCCCAACACTCTGGTGTGCAACTTTGACAGTCATTGCGACAATTTCTCATCTTGGATAGAAAACTCCCCCAGGTTTGTTAGCACAGGAGGGGAGGATGGTAAGCACAGGCAAAGGCACTGCCACCCAGCACCACTGAGTGGTTACCCATCCCCTGTGCTTTCACCTATGTATGGCTCAAGTGATGGGATAAATGTCAGTGAGCTTTGAATCCATCCTACAGCTGAATCAAAAGAAGGGAAAATAAAGAATTTATATGCAAGACTAATTTCAGCATATTTGACACATCTCTTCCCACACAGTTGTACTTTCTCTGTACATGGGGGAGCCTTGGAGCATAGATTTCCCAGCCCACTGCCTGGCTCCCTGGACCTGCTCTGAGATCTTACTGGACTGGTTGATGGGTGTCACTGTGCTCCATGGTCTCTGCTCCCACTGTCTGCATCTCAGGCTGAACATTTTCAGCTCTAACAATCCCAGAATGGTGCCCTTCCGTGTAAGATGTGAGCAAAGAGGAAGGAGAAGGAAGGACATTTCTATTGTTGCATTAAAAGCTTTGATAGTAATGCCACAAACTAATCCTCTTTTCCCATGCCTACCGGACCTTCACTTTTAAGGCACTTGAGGACATGGTTTCATGGTGAACATGGCAGTGTTACGTTTATGGTTGGACTCAGTAATCTTAAAGGTCTTTTCCAACCTAAATTATTCTATGATTAACCAACTTTTATTGGCCTCCAAGTTGATAACCCTTCTCCCGTCTGGAGCTTTCAAAATGATGCCTTGTAAAACTTTGCAAACCTATGGATAGAGGCTTGGTCCTAAAAACAGCTCTGCTGAAATCTGTGGTGCTCCTCCAGCCCCTCATATATGTGATCTCCCATGTCCATCCAGGAACAACCTGACAGTGCAAATACTCTTCTAATAAATTAATGTAGTGCATTCAAGGATACCTCTTAATCATTTCACAGACACTGTGCTGATGTCTAATTCTCTGGCAAATGACTTGGTTGTAAGCTTTACAGACAGAACTGGGATGCCAAGCACCCCACTCTGGTCTTTGACCCTCATATTCCAGGCGGTCCTCACTTTGCTGGCTGGCTGCAAGCAGACACTGTTGAATTGCTTTCAGGGAATCCAGCTGCAGAACCTGATGTGGCAGTTCTGAAATGTGTTGGCAGAGAGGGTTAGTGTCACCGGGTCACCATGCCCCAGGGTCAGAGAGACACACGGGAACCTCACCACCCAGGTGTGATGTCAGGGTGGACTTTGGCAAAGGGTTGGTCATCCTGCCCAGAGGCTGAACTGACCTAGATGAAAGCAGGCTGGAGGCAACAGGGACTGTTGCATCAAAGCCTATTGACTGCAAGCCCTAGTGTGTGGGTGTTTTCAGGGGATGTGCAGATTCTCATCAAAGAGGTCTAGACGAAATAATGAGACCTCAAACTTCCTTACCCAGGGGAATACCAGTCCCAGTGGCCAGCCTGTAGGCTTGGAGGCTACTGTACTGGGGTCTGAACTGCACCATTTCAGGTATTTCCCAGCACAGATCTTGGCTGGCTGGGGAGTTTCCAGCTCTGTTTCTAGCATCTGATCACCATGGAGCAGATCGGAGGGTGAAAGGAAAGAGTCCCTAAGGGCTCTGTTCCTTTTCCATTTTTTGCACATGATCTTTAGATATACACCCACTCCAGCCTCTGATTATTCAGGAGTTCTTAGGAAAGACCTGGAAGCAAGTAGAAAAAAAACCCACTGAGAAAATATGCAGATAGCCCAGAGGGAGAAGCAGAAGATAACGAAGAGTACATAACAGGCCCTGGGGGTAAATCTTTAGAGGATGACTCAGTAGAAAAGAGCAAAAGATACAGGCTGCTCTTCCAGACTGGGGGAAGAGTCATTATCTTGAGGGACACCATGGCTGCTGCTAACCAGGACATCTGACAGCAGGTCATCTTAGCAGCAAAGATGATTTACAGTGGAGCAAATTGCAGAGGGAATTAGGATGCATTGACTTTCAGTAACCTCAAAGCCATAAGGATGTTTTTTCTAGAAGACATTCAGCAGTGCAAGGATAATCAGGCAAAATTCTTCAGCTCTGCTAAACACAGCAGGTGATGTGATATAATAACTCATAGTGGCTTTAAATTTCACCTAATGCCACTCATCTTTTCTACTATGGACCAGAAGCTTGTGAAAGTAGGACTTGCTGCGTGCCACAGCCACCTCAGCTCCACTTCTTTTCCAGCCACTCCAATCTTTTTTCCTTACCATGAGCTCTTGCTGCTGGAAGAGGAGGGCAGCTTGCCTTCTGCCAAGTTTTGTATCACACTTTGCTCCTCATTTGCAGAGGTGTCTCCTTTCAGCTTCTGCTCGAGTCTCTTTGCTCCTGTCCCATGTCAGCATTTCCATGCCCCATGGTTTTCCATGTCTTTTACCTGCAGTTGCTGATAAATCCTGGTTCATCTTCAATGCTGCACCTCTCTGAGTAGTGGGAGTTGGGACTGTGTCGGCTTAGCTGTTTGCTAAGGCAAGACTGAGCTCGTGATTCAAGAAATGGAAAATGACTGCGTCAAACCAGTTCTTAGTTTGGCTCAAGCCTCTTCATTTTTGTTGCCAGAAGCATTGGCTTAGAGTAGTGAAGGCAAATTTCCAGTACCACAGGGAAGGGGTTCACAGAGCTCTGGAGACTATGAGTTTGTACATGACAAAGGAATGCATATTGCGTGGGCCCAAGATTTTGGATAGGAAAACTCAAATCTTGGATTGGGGACCAGGATTCACCTTGAGTGAGGTTCTCTTTTAAAATTCCTTTTTCCCAAGGAGATTGCCAACACCCCTTGAAGTCCTGAAACCACCCCAAAAATCAGGATTTACAAAAGTGATGGAGCAGCCTCTGACTGAGTTTAATTAATTATTTTCTCCTTGTTGCATCCTCTATTTCTTTCTTCCCTTCTAAACAACCTTTACCCACAAAGCCCCCCATTATATCTCCCACAACATCTTCTCCCACCTTGCCACTTCCCTTTTTGTCCTTATCACAGCAGAAAAAGCACTGACTCTGCCAACAAGCTCCCTCAGTTCTTCCCTCTAAAAGAAAAGAGAAATATTGAAAATACATAAGCAGTTCCCACAGAATTGTAATGGTTTCACTCAAAAATCTCCAAAAGCCTTGAGCCTCTTGTTTTTCCCTATCCCATCATTGCATGCTGTCACACCCCCAGGATGGTGCCACACCAGAGCTGTGACACAGGGGAAAAGCTCTGTCCGATGCTCTCCCATGGATGGGTGAAACCAATTCCTTGCCTTTCTAGAGAAAGATCTGGGTAGAGAGCTTGGCTTGCAAAAAAGTGGTTCAGTGTGGGGACTGGGGCAGCAGGCAGGCTGGACAGGACCTTCTTGAACTGATAATCCGCCTTGCTCCACTTAATTGGGGTACTTTAATGAGGTTGCTTGCAGCAACCGTGGGAAAGGAAGGTTGAAATTTGATGGTGTAGTGTACCTAGTTTAATTTCCGTGATAATTGCACTTGATTAGGAAACACATAGGTGACACAGCGTATCTCAACCAGGACAATGTGTTTTTTGCTGCTCTTAGAAGGTGATGGACCTTTGCCTGTCATCAGAAGTGCCCTCCCCAAGATGCTCTCTGTGCCACACAGCTGGAGACAAATGACACCTCTGAAATCTGACAACATCTTTCTGTGGTTTAGAGCCATTTCAGCTCAAATAGGCAGTAGAAGTTACCAGATGGAGGAAGGGATCTGGTAGGCCACGGTTTTGCCTTTACAGACACACGTTTCAAATGTGAAATCTATGCTCCCTTGCACTGTGACCACTAATGGTATGTTTGCTTATGCACCAGCTGAGCTGTCCTCTTGCAAACATTGCCAACAGCTCTTTAAAGACAGACGCTCAAGTATCTAATGGAGAAGCTGAATTGTGCATTCCTGGTCTAACTATTGCCCCTCTACCCTGGGCCATGTACTGCCTTTCTCCTCCAAGCTAGAGGCGATATCTCCATGGGAAATCATGGAGACAACTGAGAAACCTTGAAGAACTGTCTTCTGCAGTCCCTTGGAGCAGATTATGATGCCCTTCTCCAAAAGCATGCAGCAAAGTGACCAGAGTTAAATACAGGCATGCAACAGCTTCTAAATATCCCTTCAGATGTGCCTGATAAATGCTTAATTAGTGCTTTTCCCATTCTTGTGCTTATAAACCCACTCAGACTCTCTTCTTGATAAATGCTATGTTTCAACACAGAGGAAGCCTTCCCTACAGTACCTTTTAGGTGGAAAGAAGCAGGTATGGTCCAGGTGCCCTCAGCTTGCCTGGGGCATACTAGCCAAAGTGTGTTCTATGTAAAGCTGAGGGCACTAATGAAACTCAACCACCTTAAGGAGCCTCACCTGGGGCCTCCACCAACACCCATGGGCCCAGGAACATATTTAAGCTCAGCCTTGAGGCTGTACATGTTTTTCAGTTTGTGCTGTGTTTTTGATTCTTGCTCTGTTTGCATTATATCTGCTGTTCCTGAATAGAACTAAGGTTGCTTCATATTCTCAGTATTTTGGGGGAGTGTTGATGCAGCCTTTTATGAGGACCTAGCCATGGGTGTTTCCAGGCAAACTCTTTGGAGTGGCACTGCTGGTACTGAGTTACTCTAGTTTATCCTCCCTGAATTGTATGGGACTGTGATCCTCCAAGGAACTGTTATCACTCTGAAAATATTTACCTCGTTCCTCCAGCTTCCCCTTGCACAGGACTCTGAGGTAGGCTGGATGTATCCTATGACTCTTTGCTTTGCAATATTTTTTTGTTGGGCCTGCCTGGTATATTGAGCACCTGAGGTCTGACTCTGCTGCTAGAGTTCATCACATGGATGTAATGAGATATCAGGAGCAGGGCAGGAAATTGTTACCTGCTCAAAAAGCAAACACTATTCAAAGACAAGTGGAAAAAACTTCAGGTGCACTCAGGTAGCAACAGTAAATCTTGGGCTGTGAAAGGTGTGGAGCTATTTTATTTGTGAATTTTAGTTTTTAATCGTACTGCTCTGGTCTTGGCTGAGCCCTTTTTAAGACAGTTCGTGTAAGCTAAGTTTGGCATTCAGTAGTACTCTTTTCCCATCCTCTTTTTTAAATAATTATTTCCTAGGAAAATAACTTAGAATGTGCTACATGTGTGGAGGAAAGCAGTCAATACCAGTGATGAGTTTGAGAGACATGAAAAGAGCTGCTCACCAGCAGCACTGTGGAGAGGCTTCCAACTCCCCCCTTTCCCCCGGGTTGTAAGGCACTGTCTGTGCACTTAGTCTTTTATTGTGTGAAGGTTGCTAGGCTGTATGTCTCAGGACAGCAGCGAAGAGTGCCTCCTTTTTGTTTTCCTTGTTTCTCCATCCCACTGCCTGTTACAGCCTGTGAGGAAACCCCTGGGCTTCTCTCCTCGTCACTTTTGGTTGCTTCCATAGCTATGTCTTTGGGGGGCTCAACAGATGGGGTCGTGAGGGAGGCAGAACCTGCGTACTGCAAAGTGGTAGGAGTTGGGGTTATATCTTAGTCTGAGGTCTCCTGGGGTGTGATAATGCAAAGTGATAGTTTGTGTTGTTGTGGGAAAAACAGGACTGGAATCGACTTCAAGAGGTCGCGCATCGTCTCTCCCTGTGACTGGCTTTACCGTGATGAATGAACATCTGATCTCCTTGTAAAGAGTCTCTGCTGGAGATTTCTCAGTTTCTATAGTGAATTTATCCTTGTGCTTTACTACTATAAAGATGCCTCATCTTGCTACAATTTTACTGTATTACTTCTAATGACAGCCCCAGCTGACATGGAAAGTTGTTTCTTTTCTTCTTTGAGAGGAACTTGAGGGTATCTTGGCTGCAAACCTAATTCCTTTCTCTCTCACTTCAGAGGTCCTGTTTTCCAGACCCCTGCTCTTACCCTATGAACACTTAGTAACCAGCTGAACTACAGTCCCGTTCCTCAGTTAAGGCTCTGGTATTTGCTTGCTTTTCTGCCTTCTGGGAGCTGTGGATGAAGGTCTGGCTTTGTGAAGCCCATACTGCTGCCTTTGCTCAAGCAACTGATCTTGCAGTTGTTTTAATCTCCCTCTGCTTTTCTTGTTTTGGGCTTGGCGCTGATGAGGCCTTCTTTAGGCTAGTGCAAAGCACTTGCTGAAATGAAAAACATACAGGAAACTTTTCCTTTTTCAATGTTATAATGCTTTCTACAAGTCCTTGAGACGTGACCATACTCATTAAAAACCAACAGTGCAAATACATGTGCTCTTCCGCCCTCCTGGCCCCCGTCCTCCAGCTTCTTTCTGCATGGTTCATTAGTTTGTAATCTCAACAATTGCTAGGGGAACTTTTCTAATCTTGTCAATTGGCAATGCAACTGCTTTTTAATTTAGTTTTAAAATAGGTTTTTAAGTCAGGCTATGTCTATGCTATTGATCTGAATTCTTGATTTAGTAAGTTGCTGCTTATTAAAATCTTTGCTACGCTTCTTTAATGCCTTTCTCCAAGGGTCAAAGAATAACATTTACAGGGTGGGAAGAAATGTTGCCCTGTACTTGGTTATAAATGTAGTGTATTAAGCTAGGTTTCTTTAAAATTCATTTTGTGTAACTTGCATTCAGTGAAATTAAAGCATTGAATTACTTTGGAAAACAGTCTGTTTAGGACAGATCTGCACTGTAAAGTCTGGACGGAAGCTATTTAAATGATAGGGCTTGAATGGGCAATGTGTCTTTTGACCAATGTAGGGCCAGTCCCCTTATGAAACATGTCTGGCCTGAGCTAAGCCCAGAAACACAGAGGAAAAGGCACAAGTTGGGCTTTGAGTGCTACAAAAGAAACCCCATAGATGTGTCTGAAGCCTGGTCCTCCCCAGCATCTTTTTTTGTAGATCAATTAAAAAGAGCTAGTAGCCGATGCTCAGCACTTTGGGACCAACTGCGTAACTGCAGAGGTGATGAGCTCCTTTTATTCCAGGTTGGGTGGTGGACTATCACCAGTCTGCAGCCAAATTGCTTCTGCTTAAATTCAGTGCAAACAAAGGGGTGTTAGAGGTGCTTCAAGTGGGAAGAATTTAGGAGAACAGAAATCACTGGTGTAGGAATTGATATTTTACTGGTCCTCTTCTTTTAAAATATATAAAACATTTACTTTTTAAGTGTTTCAGGAGGAAAGGAAAAAAAAATCCTGCTGCTGCATCACCTGATCAGCTTTAGTGAAAGTCAAGAGTATTGTTCAGTCTGAGAGAAATTGTTTTTTAATGACTCAGAAATGTGTTTTAGAAAATCTTTAGAACATTATGCATCTTTCCAGCTCTAGTGGTCACTTCTTACTCTGATTAATGCAAGGGATGCAGATTGCTGTTGAGGAGCTCTTCTGCTCAGTAGATACATTTCTGCATATGTTGGGAGTTATTTCATAGCATCTAGTCCCCAAGACCTACCTAACAAAGCAATGCTGATGTTGGGCTTGCAGAAGCAGGAGTAACCAGGGGGGCATAAAAAGCCTCATTCAGTGCACATTCAAGTCCTTGGCCACTAATTTTTAACATACACGGTACAATGAGCAATGTCTTTGTTTACATACTGGGTTGTAACTACTAGATTATTTTAATCATCTCGATGTCCAAAGCAAGATATTCTGTTTGTGTACTTAAACTGTCTGGTTATACGTGTATCTAGCTGGCTTAGATTACACATCTAGACTATAAAAACAGGCTTCATTAACAAACACTAAAGTGGCCAAACAATTAATGCTGGGATGGTCTTCCTGTTACTCTTATTTCCTGCTTCCACCAGCAGCATTGCTGTCTTGCATAGTAAGGATAGTGAATAAAGTCATGGGTGGTCCCAGGGGTCTCACTCTTTAACTGGCATTTAAACTGATATTTCTCAGGCATAAGGAAATCATGGAGGCTTTCTTGGCTGACATGTGTGTCTTGTTACTTGTCAAATCGCTGCTGTGCTCTGGTGTTGGACATGACTCTGAGAAAGCCAGAACTTGCTTAGAATTAAAATGATGCTTGACAGGCCTCAAGCACAGCTAAAGAATCTCATTTCACTCTATGGAAGAGATACGAGAGTTGTGAGGCATTAGGCCAATGCTTGCTGCATTTTATTTACATTTTTACAATTAAACAAGGGGTTGATAAGATTGACAAGGAAGATAAGACTTAGGAGCTTGTTAGACAGCAACCTCTAAACTCTCTGGGTGATTTAAAGAACAAGCAGGGTACAAAGGCTGTTTTCCAGTGTGAGATTAGAGGAATCAATAATAACATGCTTACTAATGTAAGAGTTACTTCTTAAAAGCAATTTATCATTCATCGAAATGCAGGAGCTGTAGTGTTTGACAAAGCTTCCACAGAAGGATGGAGAATATTCCTGTCTGATTTCTTTCTCTTGTGCCAGCAAGAGCAATCAATCTTATTTAAGTGTTTTTCTTCTGTGATTCCCTGTAGTTTGGGGAGAAACAGTACCCAGGGACATTAATTATTTAATACGCATTGCCTTCTTCCTCTACGTGTGAGGTCTGGGTATCGTGCTGGAGAGTGGGGCTAGTATAATTTCTGGGCTGCATATTGGGACTTAGAGCTTGAGTGCTTTAATTTTTTTGGGGGGGGTTAACACTGGAGACTCAGCTCCACCTATGGTCAAAAGCGGGAGAGGCACCTTCCTACGAGGGAACTTTCAGTCCAAATTATGCTCTTCCACAGTTGGGTATTCACTGTTTAGTAGCTGAAGTCTTGCCTCCTCCTGAAATTGTGGTGTAAATATCACCCAAGCTGGCAAATCTCCCAAATGTATGAGCTGTGAAGTGAATGCTACGGTGTGACAAGAGGTGCAAAAGCATTTGCAAATGAATAAAGAATAATCAGGACTGGTATGGAAACACTAGTCTGCATTAAAAGACAATAGACCTTGAAATACCTTTGTATTGCTCTGAAAATCTGGCAAGAAATGGAGATGTTACTGTGTTAGACGCCCTTGCCTAGGGGCTGCTGGATGTCAGATGAAGCTAACTGCAAGTACATCGTTTTTCAGCCAAAAGCATGTGTAGATTTGCTGCAATTATGAGGCTATGGCTTATCAGACTAGAGGAATTCCTTAAAGGATGGTGGAGAGATGTGGAGATGGATTTTAAGTTTGCATCTTCAGTTGCTGAGCTCATGAGGGTTTGGAGTCTCCAGGTGCCTCTTAGCAGAACTGTAAGGCATGATGCAGGCAGCAGTTCCTCCTTGATTGCTTTAGGGGCTTAAATTATAAAGTTCAGTTCAGTAGCTTGGTCACCTCTGAGCTGCTCATTGTGAGCAGGAGAGCAAGGGTCACCTCTGAAGGCAATGCAGCCATTCATGGTCAGGAAGACCTAGTGCTCAGTCTTCTCTAGCAGCTGCAGATATTGCTGCTCAGGCACTTCAGTGAAGCAGGATAAATCCAGGATGTGCCTTCTGTGCCACACAGATAGTGAGGAACAATTAAACAGTCTTCTTAGGCTAATTCCTACCACGGGGCTGCTGAGAGTAGCTTGCTGTCATCAGACTTTTGAAGGGGACCATGAACGCTATTACATGTTTATGCACCAAATACAGTGATTGCAGCTGTGGCTGGGTTATTGGAACAGGCCCCTTGTGAGGCATGGAGATGAACAGATAAACATAAGCACACGCTGATGATGGTAGAATACAGTTGTCCAAGATGGAGCTTACTGTTAAAAATATGGGGCTATTGGCTGACTTCCAGGTCTTATAATCAACTTTCACCATGCTGAGACTCAAGTTATTGTGACATAGTCAATATTTTTACTTTGTTACCAAATATGCTTGGCGTCAGCATGTGAGAGCAAAGAAACAAATATGGAAATTCTTTGTTGTCTACGTGACATTTGAGAGAATTTTGGCCCTGATTGTTAAAAAGCATGTCTTGCTTTCTTGCCTTGCAAGATGTAGGAGTTTCCTTGTTGAAAGGAGAGGTTATTGCTGCTTTCTCCCCTGCCTCTACAGTGAAGCTAGAAAGTTTTTCGCTGACAAGAAGCTCTGAAGAAATCAGTGGGAAACCAATTGCAACACTGAAAGAGCAAGTTGAAATCGCAGATATTACTCCAGTAGCTCTGAAGCCAGAACCATGTTGTAATCCAAATCAGGCTGGAAAGGTGCCTCTGGCAGGGAGCAATGCCTCTACCTTGGCAAGTCCTTCGCAAGCATGATTTTCTCTCAATTCAAACAGCTGCTGCTGGAAAGATGTTAGAAGTGGCCTCAGTTATTGTCTAATTGTCTGGTAATGGCTTGCATGGCTTTCCAGCCTGGACTGAATTTATTCTACCAATTGAGTGGTAAGAAGCTCATATCCAAATATTTTAATATTTATTACGCTAATTCAGTCCAATAGTAAAACTACTGCCATAACACTGGGAATTGTAATCTTCTTGATTTTACAAGTCTGGTTTAATTTTAACATTTATTGCGTAATTCCCAAAAATATCACCTGACTCAAAAAAAAAAAAACCTACCGAAATTTTCTGCGATGTTAGTATGCTGCTCAGATGGCTGACCTAAACCAACTGTGCTGCAGGATGTGGTAATTCATGCTCCAAACTAGGCTGGATTCTGGTGTTTGAGTTGGTGAAACACTACCAAAATGCTTGTGCAAGCAGCAACTTTTACAAGACAGCCAAAAATCTGAATATCTCAACCTATGTACCATTGCATGTAGCTTGTGTTATGCAATTAAACCAGAATGTGATAAAGTGATTCCCTAAGCTGTTTTAAGGGCATAGTGGTGGAAAGCATCTCACAGATGACTTAACCCAGACTCTGAACTCTTGCAGCTGTGGAAGTCAGTGCAGGGTCAGAACCTGAGCTCTGCCAGTTGCTAGGTGCCTGTAACCTGCTCCACAGCATGACCTGAGGATCAGCAATGTGGTACAAAACAGCATCTGAGAATGCCAGGACCTGCCTCCTAACAGCAATATGACCTTTAATTTTTTGGGTGCCTCTCAGCGCACGTCTGGAGGCTTTCTTAGGGCAGCAGAGATGAGGCTTGATGATAAAATCATGTGTATGCATATGTATTAGTGCTCACACTGACACTGTTTGGTCCATCTTCCCTGTCATGCCACTGGTCC